>VDFB02268179.1:0-64467 GCA_007258455.2 Sequoia sempervirens | reverse complement strand
GGATGTGGTCTTTAACTTTGTTGCTGGTCATACTGATATGAAAGAGGTGATGTCAGTTTAAGAAGCTTATGCCTTATACCAGTAGCTGTGTCCTTTACAAAGGAGTTGGGTCTTCATATTTGAGTCGTAGTATTCTTCCAAGTGCCATAGTATTATGAAATATTCAGAAGTATAAAGGCTGCAGGTGTAATCTTGTCATTTCCAGCTACGGCAACAAGCTCTTTATGACAGCATTCTGATGAAGTTACAACAGTATGTATGTTTGTTTTGACAACAAAATAATGTTGGGGGTTATGATCTTTGGCCTTGCAACTCCGTTGTTGAAGACTGATTTGTATAGCAGCAAGCTATCTCATTGAAAAATCAATACAATCTATTGGAGTTAAGGCCAAAATGAGTTTTCATTGCTATTTCAATTTCATGCAAAGTGTTTGCTATATTGTATATGAAGTTTAATTGCATTTTTGAGCCATTTCTTGAGCAATATTGCACAAGACTGCATATTGAATGATCCTATGCACAAACACATTGAAATGCATTGAAAACTATAACAAAACTTTAAAAAAGGAAAGTGTTTGACGAAATGTCAGATCACTAGAAGACAGTAAACTTACTGGGTGTTTGAGAAAAAAAATTGTTCCAAACTAGGTTGGGACATTTCAATGGTATCAGAGTTGTGCATCCTGCCAGCTTGAGGGGTTAACAGTGAGGTTAATGTCAAACTACTTTGTTCAATGACCAGCACTCATCTTTATCAGTTTCAATAGACTGTTGGTCAGATCTTTGGGAAAGATAAAGTCTACACAGGAGATTTTGACAAAATTTAAAAGCAAAATTTCGAGAATTATAATAAGAATCTAACGAAGGTTCAAGTCATCCTAAAGTTTTAGAACCTCTTTTTGCAGAAGAAAGGAAAGCAGACACTAAGGTAAACAATTTTAGCAGTTCAATGGGTGACAAAAAGTTGGGCAAGAAGCTTTATATTGCAGGAGATAAACTTGGTCATTTGTCTTCGTCAAAAGATGTTCTTCTCAGCTCATTGGAGGAAGTGGTGAATTGTTTGCACACAATGGATCAGTCACCTTCCCAGTTGATTCAAATGGCTATGACTCCTACAGTGACTTCCTTGGGTGAGCATAGGTTGTTGAGACACAAAGATAAGGAGGTAAGACTACCTGTGACTCATTGTCTAAGCAAAATTGTAAGGATTACAGCTCCTGAAGTTCCTTATAATGATGACAAAATGAGGGAGATCTTGCACTTGATCATTGAAAGTTTTGATGGGTTAGGTGATTTTAGAAGTCCTTTCGATAAGAGGGCTAAGGTTTTAGAATTGATGGCAAAGGTGAGATCATTTGTTATTATGATTGATTAAGATTGTGATGAACTTATTATTCAAATGTTTCATTATTTTCTAGACTCTATCAGTGAGGACCATGACAAATCTATTCCTGATTTCAAGACTGCATGTTTTGTTGTTAAACTCGTTAACAAAGAGGAACGATTAAGTAAAAATACAATTGGTTATGTTCTGGTTTGACCTTAGTTGGGATGCTCATACATGAGATTTTTCTATGAGTTGTTTGTGTAAGGCATGATTGATACATTTTTGCATTATGAAAGTGGCATTTCCTATCGACTATGACTTAACTCATATTCAATAGTATAATGACTATGGCATCTCAACTTTTTCAACAGTAGTCCTTGTATAGTAAACAGGTTGTCCAATGTATGAAACAAGATTATCCTTGACTCTAACTTTGATTGTGACTTCAATTGTGAACATGTAGAGATTTCAGTAAGGGATATGTATTTTGTAGATTGTGTGATCAATGACTAAGCATTGGTCTATCACTTGGTCAAACTTATAGTTCAATGGGGGTTTGGGGACAATGCCCCTAGTGGAGTTGGGCAATGCCCTATTGGGTCTTGAAATAGCACTTCTAATCTTAGATCTTTTCTCCATCTTTAAGGCTAGGATTTTATCATCAAGAAGGGAAAAAGAGGATCATTAACAATCTTAGGACAGTTAGGGGTCAACTCTGAGAGTGTGTTATCTCTCTTATGCTTTGAGCTCATCTTAGACATAGGAGGGCATTCCTAGGGGCATACCTTCAAATGAATTGAGATAAAAAAAAACAGACAACCAAAATAACAATAGATAAACCCTATTGCACATTTGACCCCAAATTTTGTCACTAGGTAAAGACTAGTTGTATTAACCCCTATATAACTGATTAAAAGGTGCAAACATAATCCTCGTGAAATAATTTCTTTCAAGGTTTTGATAAGATCTTTCCCTTGTTAAACTATGGGATCATCAATGCACAACACTAATTTCTAATTTTAAAATGACATCTAAATGATTTTATGTTTTTTGAAATAGTAGGGAAGGTCTGAGTTCCCAAGATCAGTGCCTTATTGGGTAACAAAGTCAAATGCATGCATTAGAACAACACGTAAGAAAATGCAAGATAAATATGATAATATGCAAGAATGTCTACTTAATGATCCTCAATCAAACTTACAAATACTCCCCTATAACACAGAAATGACCAATACAAAACTAACTTGCGTTGATTTACAATGTTACGTCATTTATCAAATCCTTGTTACATATACACCATCAAATATGGTGAAGAGAAATTTGAAACAATAAGAAATTTGTATTTTTCTATTTAAAACCTTTCAAAGTGTTTACAATTGATTTTGTAGATACATTATTACATACATCCATAGCTACAACTATCTCTTTGCAAGTTCTAAGTGAAACCCTAATGGCAGGCCAACTGATAACTATGGATAACCTAGAAAGTTATGCACCCTTTTCTATGAAAACACAAAATGACCAACCCTTTTCATCATTAAGGAACAAGAATATTTAGACCTCTAACCTTGGGTCATGAGTCGTGAAGAAGGAAGCATTCTAGAGCTGCAAAGATCCATCATGCCTTAGTCATCATGTTCATCAATGCCCTACACAACAATGTAATTTTGAGGTCCATTGAACCAAAAGAAAGCAAGGGAATCATTTAGCATAATAATGATTTGCAAGTTTGGAGTGTTGGAGCAAGAAAACACCCACAAAATCCATTGAAATAGAGGTCATGGAGATTGTGTGGAGGTTAGGGTTTGATGGCTTCAACCACCACAAAAAAATTTGTTTAACACATAGAACCAACTTTGCAATGATGAACACAAATGTTGAGGTCAACAAGCATGCCAACCACCACAAGAACATCACCATAAAACCCTACCATTAAAACCCTTCACCAATCACATCCAAATCCACATGTGATCTAGTTGAAAATTTTGTGAGATCCATTGAAAAACCTTCCAACAACATTGAACTCATCACCTTGTGCCATATGGCTCACTGCAATGGCATAGTCATGGCACCATTCTACAATAAATCTGGCACTCCAAGTGAAAAAAAAACCATTCAAGTATGTGCATGATCAAAATAGGCCAAAATGGAAACCCTAACAACTTTTCAGCAAACTGTTGTTGAAATTGCTTAAATCATGCGCCAAAACCATGCTCAAAATCCATTACGTGATGACAAATATGGCATTGTCCATTATCAATACATTTTTATTCATGTCAAGCCCTTGTTGATGACCATGTGACTGTTCGAACCATTTTGGAGAGTTGCAAAGAAAACCAACGAAAAATGGCAGGCTTGTCAAACTTCAAAGTTCAATAGGAACTCATGCCAAAACCTATGGGTTGAAATGTCAAGCTTCAGAGATCAGGGCTGACAAATGCTTTATACTGCTAGGGGACAGAAGAGGAGGGAAGTCCAAAGATGATGAGCAATGGAGAATGTCAAGGATTAGGGATGGGAAAGGAGTCATACCATTAAAGCATGAGGCGAAGGGGAAGTTTGAAGGCTCAACTCCAATCAAGGAAGAGAGAAAGGAAATGTCGATGTTTGGCATTTGGTAGAGAATAAGGAGTTGGAGTTGGATGGGAATACATGTAAGTCTAAACTCGAAAACACTTAGACAATTTTCACACAAGCAAGGGCAGGGTTCAAAAGGAAGAAGTTTTGGAGGATGGAGTCTGAAATCCCCATAGAGTAAAGGGAATCCAACTTAGGAAAGATGGCACTTAGAACATTCCTTGGAAATTCGGCGACTACAACACAATATAAGCACATGGGGAAAATAGTGAATGACACATATGCAATTTTAACCAAGGGAAACCTATGTAAGAGACCCATGTAAGACTTCTCAAATCAGTTATAAATGAGGCCAAGCATAGTCAAAATACACAAAAGTGAATGGGATTGAAGAAAAAATTTGGAGGCAAAATTGAATCCAAACATGCCCCTCACAAGGGTTTGGGGCCATTGCCCCCACCACCAAGCCCAAAAAAAGACCTTCAAAACCATACAAACCTTCATTGCACACACCATTTTCATATTTTTTTTATAAATTGTAGATGGACATGTCATAAACTAAACAAGCATTGAAAGGTTGTAAGTTTTCTAAAAAGGTAAATAAAATGTGCCTAGGTACGTTAGGAGACAACTAGCCATCCCCAAGACAAATGGGGGGCACCTAGACATCCTTTGGTCGTCCCCTAACGTACCTTTGGGGGATGGGATTATATTTAGCAAGGGATGCATCCCCAGGGAGCATAGATCAACATCAATTATACTAAAATTTGGATCACGTGGAACTCTATTCGAGGACCAAAAAGTTTGTAATGGCTGGAAAATGAATTGTTTTTTCTTCCCTGGCAATCTTTATTTTCTCTTGTAGGGAACAAGAACCAGTAAGTTAAATAGTCCATCCAAGTTATGGGTTTTTGGATCTTTGGTAATTCCTATAATGTTGTCTTGATCTTTTTGGCTCTCAATTTTCAAGCTTTGTATTTGGCATAGTTACAAGAATCGAAATTGGCACTCAAACTCAGTATATTGAAAAACATAATAAGCTTATCAATTAGAAGCTATTTTGATCACATACACAAGTATACATCAATTGAATGAGTGCAAAAGCAGATTTGAGTTGATAGAAAAATATTGTCAAAGTGTTTTAGCCTTTAGGTGTACAACACTCATGGATTATGATATTCATTGTGTCAAAAACAAAAGTTACAACACAAAGTCTTGGACTATGGTAGAGAGGAGCTTGTATTGCTTGACCTAGCATCACCAACCATATGTAGGGTCTTGCGCTTGGATCTTAGACAAGTTTGAAAATGTTGCTACAGCCATAGGAGCATTACTTAGGCGAGAGATTGCCTTGGCAAACCAAATGTATAAATGTAATTCAATTACTTAGGATTTAATCAGGAAAAAGTCTTAAGGAATAGCAGACTTAACGGTTGAAAATGATCTGATGTAGAGATTCAAATGACAAAAGCAAACTTGAGCCTGGTCATGGATTGGAATGAAGTATTATATGCACACAGAAGAAATCAAAAGAAATGTCGATTGAAAAGCAAACAGAAAATACGAAGTACCTTTTTCAACCAGATGCATTATGGGAAATATTCACAGTATTCAGTGTTCAAATTTTCATGAGCTTTCTGGAACAGTCAAACAGCATTGTTGAGGTTTCTTCACCTGGTCTCTTCTGCTTTAATGAAATTTTTGACATGGAAAGTTGAAATATTCTATTCATAGCCACAAATATTGGGAAGAAATCAATGAGAATAGAGGAAATCCAATAGTCAATGTTTCATGCCCATGGAGTTTTCTACCATGATGATTTCAGGACTCATAACAGTAATGGTGTTAGAAGTTAGGAAACACGGAGTTTTGTGAGTATTCAGATGTAGTGGTCATAAAAGTTTAAATGGTTTGACCCAATATTTGCATCCGTTGCCAGAAGACACACTACATCTCAGACAGTTGCTTGATCAAGTATACACAGTCCAGGATCAGGCAAATGGTCCAAACAGAAAGTTAATCTAGGATGGATAGATGAACAAGGATTGCAAGTTACATCTTAATGGAGAAAGCACACTAAATTCAATTCAGATGATTCTAGTTTTAGTGGCATTTGATCTTACATGTTTTCCTTGGTACTCTCCTCTGACAAGGACAAACACAGAAGGGTTCAGATTTGGAGCAAAGTTTATCCAGTCACATCACAAAGTGCACAAATCACAATTTTGAGTATAGCTGATTCAAGTTCTTAAGAGACTTTAGGTAGGACCAGAAAGATTCATATATTCAGTTAGACCACACAAGGTCTATCTATTGGTCATTACTATTAGCAGACAAAAATTCTGATAAGGACAGAGGCTCCAAAGTTCTTTTAGGTTTTCCATGAAGAATTCTATTATGCAACAGTTTCAAACTTAAAATAGCCTCAGGTATTTCCAATTTTCATTTGGATAGAGTATTACAGTTCAAAAGAACATATCAGTTTACTTAAAGACTCGAGCAGGGATCCAGATAATAATAGTTGTAATATGCACAACACCACTCTCAGCAGTCATAGAAGTACAGCAGATTGCAGTGCAACATCATTATAATCAGAAGCAGTCATCCAGAAATAGAATATCCAAACAAGGAACCTCTTTCCATAGCTTGTTTTTGGTGGGTGGTTAAGGAGTAAATCAAGTGCTTAAGATGTACATGCATTTAGAGTGTATGACACTAATATTGTTAAATCATTAAACATAACATTGTTGTGTATTAGATAGGTGACAGATCATTAAATATAACATACAATGGTTTCTGATTATTGACAGAGCACATACTGGCCTATTATTATTAAAAATAGAAAGATGATTAATTTCCTTGACCATCCTTTCAGTCCCATAGACCACATTGCTCTTTGCCAAGACATAAATAACACTTAACTTTATTAGTAATATGTAGAAAAAGAAACAAACTCATTCCTACATGCAGAAACTAAAAAATAAAAGGTTTGAAGTTGGCACAGGTAAGGATTCACTATAAAATCGCTGACTTTAGTAAGGCTCATTTATGACAAAAAAATTTCAAAAAGCACCTTGGCTGCACAATCTTCAGTTAGCAGAATATTCGATGAACTGAATTTTCCATGGAAGAACAATGGCGGGTTACATGAATAATGCAAGTAGGACAAGCCATATGCAGTGCCAAGTGCAATCCTCATTCTTTGTCTCCATGAAAGTTGTTCACTGCCTGCACGAAGTATCTCACAAGTATTATCACCATGAGAGGGTTTTTTAACGTTGAAACAAGAGACAGAACCTTAGCAGTTGAAAAGCCAGATGGGAATAGTAATAGTATAATACATACCATGCAAATTTTCAGAAAGTGTGCCATTCGGAGCGTACTGTAAAACGAGCATCCTGTTTCAAATCAGTAATCCATGAAGAATATGGTAAGTCAACATCATAAATTAAAAATGTAGTTACAATATTTTTCAACAGTATGATCTGTATGAGTTTTGTTCTTAATAGGTGAAGAGCTCATTTGCCTGTTGCTCATACATCCTTCCTATAAGCTCAATTGCATGCTCAAATTCCAGGATACATCATCCTTGCATTGAATTTTAATTAGTCTTGTACAAATCCATCGCAATGAAAAATGGGCCCACAAAATACTCATAGATCACTCTTGCCCATGTAACACTTTTATTCCAGCCCTTCCATTCCTGAACCTACCCCAGAAGAATATATAACATAGTTACATATAATTCCTATAGCAAACCCTTGTTCTGTTATGCCACCTACAGCTATTTTTATCCTTGTTTGGATGGCAAAATGTCACATACCCACCAGGTAGATATATGATAACTAAGTAATATATACATATTGAATATAGAATAAGAATTTAATAATAAATGGGAGAGAATGAATATATAGGGTGATAGGTTATTTATGTGCAGGTTTAGATTCACATTTGATAGGATGTGTCCCATCAAGGTGACAGGTCATGTCATGCAGTAGCAACTATTAATAACTAATTATGTTTGTTAGGTCTATAACATACCCTTGGAAATGCTTGGACCTCAAAGCATTGTGAGAATGTGTTAACAAACATAACTTTGACAAATATCTAGACTACTGACTATCAGCCATTGAGGCTAATGATTTGATTGTCAAAAAGTGATTCTTATTGTTTAGGCCCATTGAATTTCATTGAGACGATTTGATCTTCATTTCAGCATTTGTATACAATTAGGCTCAACCCATCCAAGATCAATCTCTATAGGTATTGAGTATATTTGCAAATTAATAGTTGAAAGGAATTTGCCTGAATATTAATATTATAGATATGAAATCCAAGAATTTAATTTAGAGCCATGATTAGAAATTTCTGCAAATTAGGATTAGAATCTTCAAAAAAATTTGGTCAGAGGAATAATCTTTTGCAATGGAAAGGGTATCAATAAGAGTCAACCCATAATTTCTTTGGATCTTGTTGATCCATATTCTTAATCTTTCACAAAACTAACAAATTTGATTGACTATTGATATTAAATAACTTCATTTGTGGAAGTGCTTTGATGCAAAATCAACGCAAAATCTCAGCAGGCCTAAAATTTGACTTAGACAAAAGACTTGGGAAAAACTAAGCAAAATTTCTGAACATTAAAAAGCACATTAATTTGTAAAAGAATATTAAAAACTTAATAAAACTGACTAGAGAACTCATAAGTAGTTTTTCCTTATTTATAGATCAAAAAATGAATTCAATGCATATTACAGTGTCATGATTATAAATTACAAATCCATATTAATATTTTATAAATTTCCTCTCTAACTAAAGCTTCTAAGCGGTTGTGTGGGTGCCCTTCAAGTGGAAGGAAATCATTCTTGTTGAGGAACATTATCATCCTCAAGCATATCACATCATCCAATGAAATCCTATTCATGCTTCACCTTTTACCTTTGCCCATGCCACTACATCTATTGCTTCTCTCTCAAAATTAGTTATCTCATCTGTAGGAAACATTCTCCCTAAAAAGATTTATTTATTTATTTATTTTGCATTTCAAACTAGAGCGGGGGTCTAGTGGTGGCAACCCCTACTGGGGTTGAGGAGCAGCACCCCTCATAGGGATCTGAAAGCCAAGCCTAGCAAGGTTGAGGGCCAGTGCCCCTAGTGCATCCCTTAACTTGATATAGGATGCGGTTGAGGGAGGCCCCACCACTAAACCCAAATTAAGGCCTTTGAGACCACATGGACTTTCATGGTACATGCCACTTTTCATAGTTTTATCACTTTTAAGTTTCAACCAGCCATCAATAAATCAATGCAATGTTGTCAAAGGAGCAATTGCAAAAATGAGGAAATGAAATAAAATAAAAAGACAGTTTTTTTATGCCTGCTGCCCTTTTGTTCCACCAACAGCCAAGTTTTCTGCACAAATTTCACAAATTACTTACCAAAAAATTCACCTGCAACTTGCCATCAAGTTTTTCAGCAAGAATCTTGCAAGCCAGTTCTGCCTCACAAGTTGCCAGGTTTTTAAACTATGTTTGACACTGATTGGTGGATTGTGTTATTTGCATTGCAATCCGTTACAACAATGTAAGTTTGTTTATAAGCTGTCAAAATATATTTTTCTCTTTTTGCAAACTCTTAACTTCCATAAGAAGATTTCTGGCATGGTTACAAAGGCATAAAATCTCTCCATCTTTTTTGGACATGATTTTCAAAGCAATTCTTGATTTGTTCTCTTAATTTACTTTTTAATTGTAAAAATTTCCTGTTTAAGTTTCCTTCCTTTGACCAACACTATGATTTTCTCAATTTTATTCCAATATTTAAAATTTTATATTAGTTTTGATTTTAAAATCAATTTTATACAACTATTCTTGAGACTGAGCTTGTAAATATGAAAACATCTTATTGAAAAAGTAATTCTTTGTTTAAATGCTCACCATCATGGTTCCATGTCTTCATTCTCCATAAAAATTAGTGAAGGGTCAACAATATCAGAAATCATAATTATTTAAAATATTTATTATTATTTTTTAATTATCTATTTTAATTTTTTTTAAATTTCTATTTTTACCATTTTACTATGAAAGTAATTAAGATGACTAATTTGTTAGTTAAGAAAATGTAATGTCCCCTTTTGGGATTGCCCTAAATCTTGCCCTAGAATCACAAGTTTAATGCAGTTAGGGTTATAACTTATCAATTAAATGCTTTAAGCAAGATAAATCTTGGTTCCTGCAATCATGTTAGATAATATTGGAAATATAATTCATATGATCGAAAACATATATAATAAATGCCTTATCTATTTAAACCATGTAAAATACATAACTATTTCAAACTATATAAACTACACAATATCCATAATGCATAGTGGAAGTTTAATCATAATAGGACTTCGATGAGAAACATGATAAGTCTGCCTGAAGCTATCCATGCTTAAGCCCAATAGCGGATATACCATCCCTCTTGGCCCCAAGTGGTAGACACATAGTCATCCAATATGGAGTGGCGTACTTAGTGGATAAACTTGTATCTGCTTTCCCTGTCCATGCTGCCTTATCCATCCCTCTTATGATTGAAACTCCTTGAATCCATCCTAACAACCAATCCATGTAGAGGTTGGGGAAAGCTACCATAGGAGGCCCGTAGATTCCCCTTTCTAAGCCCAAGGGCAGACACTCTCCCCCTTGGCTCCAAGTGGCCATCTTGGAGTGGTGTACTTAGAAAGAAATCTCGTATCTGCTCACCCTACAATATTTCCCCCACTCCTTATGGTTGCTTGATGAAAATTCCAAACATTAAATATATCCAAATTCATAGAAATTATTCAACAATAAATATATCATTATACACAATAATCATGATAGAGCATACCACAATACCTGCTAAAATATAACACTGCTATATTCTAAGACTGTTTGATTTCCCTTATTATTATTTGTCTTCATATCTCTCATTGAACCATCTTCTTACTCCCACATATTTCTTCTTTATATCTACTCCAATTCCCAATGATATTCCACTCCTTATCCCAGTATGCTCATACACTCTTCATGAATAAATCTACTGATGTGTATTTTTCATATGTTCTTATTTATACCATATTATGCAGTGTTCCATGGGGATGCACCCCCTCCCCCTCCGCCTCCCCAAAAAAAAAAAAACCCCACGTTTCCTAGACGGGAACGTCTCAAAGACTTGGGGACTTTGGGGGGACATCCCCCCACCAGCCCACCACCAGCGCCACCATCCCACCACCAATGTCGTTGTCTCCAAGACGAAACTAGGACTTCAAGGATGTTGGGGTGTCCTCAAGACGTCTAGGGGACTCCTAGTTGTCTCCAAGATGTATAATTCTTATACTTATACATCTTTTTATAACTATGTTTTCAAGTACTATATGTATTTCTATATCTATATATATATATATATTAGTTTATATTTTATACTAATATATTTATATTTATATATTAGTATTATATTATAATGATTACAATTATAATAATATTAAATTGTTAATATTTATATTTTTGTTAATATTTATATTTCTATTGTTATTTATTTATTTGCACTTCAATGCTCGGATTTTTAGTGTTGCAATTTTGGGGGCACGACAGAAAAGTTACCTCCCTAATAAAGTGTATATCCCTTGACTTATACCTCCTTATTAATAGATAAATACTCACTCAACTTTCTTTTCTTTTTTGTTCGTTTCTATTTCCTTATGTATTGATTCAAAATCCAAATGTTTTCGTAACTTTTTTTAATAATATTTTCTAATGTACAATTTGATTTTTATATATTTTTATTTTCTTAAAATTCAATTAGTTAGAATCATAGTTATCAGATCTGGTCAGATCCATATTTTTTGGACTGACCAGATTTGTCTGATTAGATCTAGATTTTTAAATTCCTTAGGACTCCAGATTTCCAGAAGTTTTTAGACTCCCAAATGAATTGAATTTCTCGGTCCTGAAAACCATGGTTAGAATAAAGTCTTTGATCTTTTAATACATATTATTACTTTCTTGGCTTGATATGGTTTTCTATTATTTTCATGTTTTCTAAGATATTTGGTAACACATCAAGAAATTGACCAAAAGCTAAAGAAGTTATTTCCAGTCATAGACTTGAAATTTGACCAAACCACAGGTCTGGAGTTCAAAAGAGAAACTCAACATCAACCTTACAAACCACAGATTACACAATAGTTAGCTCTGATACCACTGCTTATATACAGAGCAGGTACATACACAAAACTATGTAATATATACAAATTGAATATAGAATAAGAATATTATAATAGTTGGTTGAGAATGAATGAATAGGGTGATAGATTATTTATGCAGATTACATTCAATAATTTGTGTCTTGTCAAGGTGATAGTTTGTGTCTTATAGTAGCAACTATTAACAATTTAGTCATGCTTAATGACCTAGAAACTTAATGATCGATCTCCTGACCTTAGCATACCCCATGTTTTATTGTTCCCACCTACCCAAATCCACTCTTCTTTCTCCTCAACACCCATAGCCTTCGCTACACCCCCTAGACTACCTGCAGTTCCCTCCCTCCAAACCCCTCTTACAATCCCCCCAAATGGCCCTTGCCAATCCCCACATGCCAGCCATTACATTGTGAGTGGCTCCCATGCCAACAGCAAAACTCTTCCACCCTCTATTCATAAAAATGGCAACTTTGTCTCCCAAAGACAGTTTTACTCTTCATAGTGTCCTTTTGGAATTAACCATAGTAATATCTCTGTTTATCTTCTCATTGATACACATCTTTTGCTGAATCTGACATTATCCTATGTTCATGCCCTCCATCTGCCTCGGGTCTTTGTTATTACATCCCTCAAACACTTCTACCCCTCTCTCTCCCAACCCCTTCTCCAGCACTGCACCACAACAGCCACCAAACCTTGTCCCACTTGTGAAAGATCCACCAACATCAGTACCCTCTTCCAACCCAGATTTCACATCAACCCACTCCAACCCCATGTATAACATTTAGCAACCTAAAAGTATTCAGAAGAACAATCTGCAAGTAATAAATTTAAGAAGTACAAGATTTCAATCCATGAATTCTACAAATGTCCAATACAAAGCCACTGCTCACACCACTAAATCTAGAAATCAACCCGAACAAGTTTACAATTAAAGGAAAGTCAAAGGCAGCTAAATGGCCAACAAACCTCAATGTTGAGCTTAAAAGACACCTAAACTCAATGTTCAACAGCAAAATTTCATTAGATTGGAGGATGATGAGAGTAAGCAGCTCCACAAGAAGACATCTACTTCCCCCAAAGCACTACTATGTTCCCAAGCTGCACACAGTTAAGGTCTACTCCATTTCAAAGTCAGAACTTATGAAATGTCTCTTTCCACCTGCCAGGTCAGACTACTAAAGTTTTCACCCTTGCTGATCAAAGGGTTTGTCGCAACTCTCTATCATCTTACTTCCTCTGCCTCCCCCTCCCTGCTTCTTCCATTCACAGCCCCATGATTCTCCCCAATATCTCTCATGGCTCTTCTGACAAACATCTCCACTCATCACCCTACAATATTCCTTCTTTGTTATCTTACTCTCTTCTTGAGTTTCACAACACTACTATTCCTCTTTAACTCTGTTCTAATGCCAACTGACTTAAGAGACAAAGTAATGCTCCCAAACCCCTTACTAGGATTGTTGCAAACAAGGCTTTAGAATCCACCACTTCTTTGAGTTCTTCTTAACCTTTGGATGCAAGCCTCACCCAGCTGAACCACCATGTAAGGAATCAAACCATTCTGGTTCATCCATTGGGGAGTGTACTATGAACCTTACAACTCATGAATCCCAGCATACTATTCTTCATCTTCAGCACTCTCAGAACAAAGCTCTCCTGCAGCAAAGCATTGATCTGCAGCAGCTGAGGCTTCAGAGCATTGAATAGATGCTTATCTGTGATCACATCAAGCTAGTGGTTGACAGAAAAACTACTGGGAACTGGGGTTCCACTACTACATCAGACCTTCCAAGGGCAATAAGAATATAGAAAAAGCCATATTCAGAATGGGCTCTAGTTCAGTTCTGCAGAAAGGTATACTCAACAGTATTAGGAATCTTATTAAAAATATTATATAGTTGCTTTTAGCATATTCCAGAGCTTTCTGATATTTATCCTGCTTCGCTGTAAGAGCACACTTTGTATCTTCTTACGGAAATATGATATAGCCTCATTACAATGCAAACTGAAATATTTTTAGATTCCAAACATATTCAAAAGCATAATAGAATCTTTTATTTAAATTACCTCATTCAAAGTTCTTACAAAGCTGCAAAAACTTTCAAGGAATTTACACATTGATTTAATCTACTAATATTAAAGGTGTCTTAAAATCTAACTACTACCTTGAGAGTTTACCAAGTGCCAAAAGAAAATATTCAAAAATAATCAAAAATTGTGATTGACTGACTCAATCAACATAAATGATTGTTCCAATAAATGTAATACATTCAAAGACCTCATGAATGGAATTTGCAATCCACAAGAGATCCATCTCCTCATTGTCTGCACCATCATCTAGTAATAAACTTGATTTCAGATTTGTATTGGAGATTTAGCACTAATTTCAAAAAAAAACATCAAGAACTGTTAAAACAGCATCTCTGGTTTAGTGATGCATGTAAGATGTAGGTCTTACTAACCTCGAATTTTTTTCTTCACAATATCCAATAATGTTAACCAAATTTGGATGATGCACTCGAGATAATAACTCTACCTGGATAGAATCAGTTACCATATGATTAGGTTCATTCCCAAGCATCTCAATTCCCAGAGATATGCAACCAACCAATCAAAGGAGTTATGCAACCAACCAATCAAGGAACATAATAGAAAATATGAAGAAACAATAAATGCCATCTCACAACAAGGAATTCTAGATGATTGGATAATCTGATATTCTTTGAACTAAGATTTTATTTTAGATATATACTTAAAAACCTGATTTTAAATGTTTCAAAAATATACTCTCAATTATTTTAGGAGAAAACCTTATTAAGGACAAAAGGATTTCAAAACACCAAAACATGAGCAATTCTTGTGTCACAAATTTTGAGGAATGATTAAATAAAATATATCCAGTGGAAAGTGAATAAGCAGTTGAACGATCAGGCAGAAATTATTATTTTTAGTATTTAAATTATTGACAGAGAAATACCCAATCTTTGGCTCATATGAAGCGGCCAAACAACAATTAATTGGAACTTTGCTATCACAGTCATGTCTTAGTAAGATCCTCAATAAATTATTAAAGCTCTTGTGTCCACCTTCAAACTTTATTCGGTATGATAAATATTAGGACTTAGAGGGCAATTTTTAAGATTAGAAAGGAAAGTCCATAATGCCTTAAGAGGCCCTGAAAAAGGATTTCCTAAAGAAAAATGGTTGCACATAATAGAAACATAAATAGTAAGTATAGTCCACCCTAGGTCATGAAAGGTCTTTAAACTAAGCATAACAAGGACAAAACAAAATAATTTGGGGCCCATGTGGGGCATTGCAAGTGCCTGGCTAGAACTGCAAAAGCATAAAAGTGAAGTGTTTAAGTTAAACCCCCAGGCTTTAGTTACATGGGCTTGAAGGAGTTAATTCTAGCCATATTTAGTGGGATGTATTTGGTTTATATTGCTACATTGGAAAGAATGGCATTACCAAGACTTTGCACAAGCCTACCTAGCAAATTGATGATTATGTTGGTTAAATTGCACATGGTTGCAGGCCATCAAGGGTACAAATTGCAATCTCCAACTTAAGCTAGTTCCCTGCTGATTCACTCTAGATTTCCAGCTGATTCCATTGTATATGCATGTCAAAGTATACTAGCAGTTCCATGAGGATTAAGCTCAGGAAAGGATCCTACTTTGTTTGTGCACCAACAAGTTTGTTGTCATTTTAACGAAAATCAGACCCTTATAATTTTCATCAGAAATCTACCTTATTGATGTCAATATACATATTTGCAACTTCAACAAACTTTGGCATCTGTATCCCTTTCCAAGAATACTTTCTGCATCATTTCTCTGTCTAGGTTTAAATCTGCACATTTTAAACCAGTGTTACCAGTAACACCCCCTGGACCTGCAGGATTGGATCTGATCTGGCCCAGGTACAGATCCGGCTTCAGTTTGCTGGGGAATCTGGCCAGTGTTCAGTAAAAGGTTGCTGGGGAATCTGTTCTGACACTCATCAGCCTATTCCGGAAGCCTGTAGGCGTGTGTGAGGTAAAATTAGGGTTTCTAGTTCTGAGGTTCCTTGGCATTTTCTGAGAGTTTACTATTTATTGTAAATTCTATTTTAAGCAGTATGGAGTTTGTCAGCTTTCAGTACTTCATTTCCAGTTGGAGCATTTATTTGCAGTTCATGTTTGACCTCTTAAGGCATTTTTATGTTGAATAAAGGCATCAAGGTTATATTATGCAGTTGACCCCCTTGGCCTAGGTGAACAACTTTAAGTTGTGTTTAAAAAGGGGACTTGGAAGGGTGACGCCTTCATGTGGAGATTTAATAATTATTGACAAGAACATAATGCCTTGGGAAAAGTGGACGCCACTTTATTAAGAGAGAATTTTAAATTAAAGTGAAATTCTTATTATGCAAAAAAGGACGCCATCTTGAGAAGTTATTTGTTTTTTGGAAATTTGAAAGGTCTCTTGTGTCTTTTGGTATGCTTTTCAGGAATTTGAAGAGTTTGTGAGCTCTTATTTAATGAAGGATTTTGCTCCAGCATTTCATCCATGAAAATTATGCTAAAGTTATGTTGTCGGAATGACAAATGATATTTTGCTTCGAGGATGTCTACCTCCTAGCCTTTCGTCCAATTTCGTGTTTGCAATATAACACCTATTTGGCTATATTGCTGCTTCTCAACATCAGACTAGCAGATTGAGCTCATTTGATTGAAGAATTATGGAGATTTTGGCAATTTTGGTTTGCTGGTTCATCTACAGCTGAAGGTGATTTTTATTCATAGATTATTTTCTAGTTTGAATTTGGTTCTGGGTACTTCACCAATCTATTTGCTGACCTTGGGCGACCCTTCATGCTAATTTTGGAAATTTATTTTTAAGTGTCTGATTTTTAAATGAAAATCGCCCCTCCAAGGAGGGCCGTACCTTTCTAAGAGCCTTGGGATTTGTGCAAGTTGATATAAGTTGAAAATTGCTGCTGTTCGGTGCTTGGTTTTTGGGCGCCTACCTCCTAAGAGACCTTTGCAAAAGACTTCATTCAATTCGGAGGTGAAATGAGTGAGTTATAAATATTTTAATGATTTTCACAGTTGCTAGTTGACACTTTCAGTTTACTGTTTTTTGTATCAGACTTTAGAAGTTCTGATTTTTTATTCATTATCAGCAGTTAGTGAGTTAAATAATTGTAAGAGATCATCTATGACTCATGTGTTTGAAGACTATCGTAATTTTTATGTAATTTGCAGCTTATTCCTTATTTGTACAAACTGTAAATAGTAGTACTGTTCTAGTTTTAATTGCTGCAATTCATTCTTCTTCTTCTCACATAAGTACCCCTAGATGGTTTACCGCCAGTGAGGATAATTTGATTGTAACACTCTTATACCCACTTCATAGTGGTGAATCCCCACAATTCTGTGGATGCCCGCCGCAGCGGATGAATTAGTTTGTAATAGCTCATGGTTGGTTATCCACCTATCAATTTCTAGCTTTCAATTTAACACTCTGTCATATGTTAGCACCTCGCCCTCAGTGGGATCTTGAGTGCACATTCTTGACATTGAGTAGTTTCTTTTAAGTACTGTTCTTTTATTTCTCCGCCATATGACAACACCTTTCCATCACTTGGATTGAGTGTGCATTCTTGGCGTCGAGTCCCTTTCAGTTTGGTTTTCAGTTTGATGCTAACGCTAATCCAATTAACTATTGCTGGTTATGTTGTGTAATTCCTTCAAAAAAATTGGTTAGCATATTTCAGTGGTATCAGAGCAGAAGACCCTGCCATCCTGTGGCAGTTTGCAGTTGGTTATCTGATGAGTGAAAGAGACACTAGGCCATACACCGGAAGTCAGGCTAGAATTCTACATCAGTTTCTGTCTATTCCAGAGGCAGAGACCTTCTCAGGAGTCTTAAGAGATCTTGGTAAAACAGTGGAAGGTTCAGAAAAGTCAGTGGAAGAAGTTGAACACACAACTGAAATAATGTCAGACAGTGTCAAGCAACCAAATGAAGAGAGGGACAGAGTTGAGAAGAAGTTTGATGCGATGATAGATATGATGTCTCGTCTATTGTCCAAGTTGGATCAGCAAGCAGCTCATAATGTTCTTCAGCCCCAGAATAATCCAACTGGTGAAAGCAATGGAGTTAATGGAAAATCTAATAATGGCAGTCCTGAGGTGAATAAAGGAGATAGAATTGTGGGTCAACATGCTACAATTCATAGTGGGTCATCCTTTAGACCCCTTTTTCCCGTCTTCACGACAATAGAAGAGCAACAACCAGTTGAAGCTGCACCAACCTTTGCTGATGATGCACGTCAAGCTTACATGGAGTGTGCTTCTTTACCTCTCGATTTGAGAGATGCTTGGACCTTTGATCAATTCATGAATCAAAAAAGTTGGAGAAATGTGCTTCTTTACCTCTCGATTTGAGAGATGCTTGGACCTTTGATCAATTCATGAATCAAAGAAGTCGGAGAAATGGAGGAAGGAATGAGCAACGTCCTCCTATGGCACCTAGAAATGATTTCTACCAAGCATTGGGAAAGATTACTATGGAGCATTTTGATGGTAGTAATAAGTGCACAACCAGATCTTGGGTGCAGAAACTTGATAATTATCTTTCTCTCAGACCCATGCCAGAAGGAGATGCTATAAAGTTTGCTACTTTGCACTTGGATGGGATAGCTCACGAATGGTGGACTCATGGTTTGGTCACTCTTGGCCATAACCTCATTCGTACATATGATGAGTTTACCAACAAGCTGATCGAGAGATTTGATACTAAGGATCCAAAATTAAGATTCAGAGAATTGGCACAATTGAAACAGCAAGGATCTTTAGAAAACTATGTGGCTGATTTTCAGAGGTTGTCAGTAATGGTGCCTAACATTACTGAAAGAAGACTTGTGGTTCTTTTTGCTTAAGGTTTAATGGAGCCTTTGAAGGGTTGGGTCAAAGCTTTTGATCCACCAACGTTAGATGAAGCTATCAAGAAAGCTAGGAGCATGGAGTTGGAAGCCCCAAGGCCTAAGTTTCATTCAAAACCATTCAGCCATAAGAAAGATAAAAACCATTCTTCAAATCTGCCCAAGAAGTTTCCACCAAGGTTGTCAGAAGAGCTCAAAGAACAGCTTAGAAAAGATGGAGTTTGCTACACTTGCCGTGAGCCTTGGGTTAAGGGTCACTGTTGCTATGGAAGAGGCAAAGCAAATCGAATGGAGGGCTATTCTGATTATGGATCAGAATCTGATTCGTCTGATCAGCAATACGAATCAGCAGGTAGTGAAGGTGAAGAAGATCCAGAAGAGAAGTCCGATGAGGTGGGAGATGGTAGTGCTTTTGCACAACTATCAAGTTTTCAAAAAAATGAGTCTTTTCGGGTTCATGGAGTTGTGAATTCACAAAGGATAGTTGCTCTAATTGATACCAGAGCAACTCACAATTTTATTGATGAAGGATTAGTTGCTAAAAAGGGTTTGAAGACTGAGGAGTTTGATGGTTTCAAGATAATGGTTGCTGATGGTTTTACTATGTCTTGCACAAGAAAGATTCCTAACCTCTCTATGCAATTGGGAAATTATGAGATTAAAGATGATTTTTATGTGGCGGGAATTGGAGACACTGATGTTGTGTTGGGCATACAATGGCTACGATCTCTTGGTGAGATCACATTGAATTTACAAACTATGGAGCTTAAATTTCAGTCTAATGGAAGAAAGGTTGTTCTAAGAGGGATGTCAAATGGGGGCCCTCGAATTGTGTCTTTGAAAAGGATGGAAAGGCTGATCCGTCACGATCAGGTTGAATGGGCTGCTGAATGTTTGGTTCTACCAGCTGATTCAGTGGAGGAGAAAAGGCAATATCACCCTGATATTCAAGCCTTACTTTCAAAGAAGAGCAAAGTCTTTGGAAGCCTACCTCTTGGAAGACCTCCTGAAAGAGGTTCTAAGCATATAATTGAGTTAGAAGAAGGAGCAAAGCCTGTCATGACTACACCTTACCGTTATCCAAAGAAGCAGAAAGATGAGATTGAAAAAGCTATCAAGGAGCTTTTGGAGAGTGGTTTCATTAGACCAAGCAAGAGTTCGTTTGCTTCTGCAGTGGTGCTGATCAAAAAGATAGATGGCACAATGCGTATGTGTGTTGACTACCGCGCATTGAATCAGAAGACCATCAAGAATAGATATCCTATCCCTAGGATTGATGAGCTTATTGATGAGCTCCATGGGGCCATGATCTTCTCGAAGATTGATCTTCGTTCAGGCTATCATCAAATCAAAATGAGGGAGGCGGATATAGAGAAGACAACGTTTAGATGCCATTTTGGGCATTTTGAATTTCTTGTCATGCCTTTTGGTTTGACAAATGCTCCAGCTACATTCCAATCTTGTATGAACAAGATTTTTAGACAGCAGTTGAGGAAGTTTGTGCTCGTCTTCTTCGACAACATTCTCATATTCAGTAAGTCATGGGAAGAGCACCTTAAGCATTTGGAAGAAGTGCTTAGTATTTTAGAGGCGGAATGTTTGTTCGCCAAAGAATCAAAGTGTGAGTTCGGGATGACAGAACTCTTATATCTTGGCCACATTATCAGTTCAAAGGGTGTGAAAGTTGATCCTGAAAAGATAAGAGCCATTCTTGATTGGCCAACTCCAAAGAATATTTCTCATTTGAGAGGATTTTTAGGGTTATGTGGATTCTATAGAAGATTTGTGAAAGGATATTCTCATCAAGCAGCACCTCTCACAGATCTTACAAAGAAAGGAGCTTTTCTTTGGACTAAGAAGGCACAAGAAGTTTTTGATAAGTTTAAGCAAATCATGAGTACATGTCCAGTGTTGGCTCTTCCGGATTTTACAAAATCTTTTGAATTACAGTGTGATGCTTCAGGTGAAGGTGTTGGAGCTGTTCTAATGCAAGACAAACATCCATTGTCTTCGAAAGCCGGAAGTTGAGAGGAGCAGAAAAAACTTACTCCATTTATGACAAAGAGATGCTTGCCATCATGCATGCTTTGTCTAAATTCCGTCAATACTTGGTGGGAAGTAAATTTGTTGTTAAGACTGACCACAATAGTCTTAAACATTTTATGCGCCAAAAGGATTTGAATGAAAGGAAGCAGAAGTGGGTAAGTAAGCTCCAAGCATATGACTTTGACATTGAATATGTCAAAGGGAAAAATAACATAGTGGTTGATGCTCTTTCAAGAAGGCCTCATTTGCAGTCACTTTGTGAGTTATCAGCAGATTGGAAGGAGTTAATTGCTGCTGATTATGTTAAAAATCAGTTTGCAACCAACTTGCTAGAAGGTCATTTGGTTGATGAAAGGTATAAGTTGGTTGATGGGATAATTTACTACAAAGATAGAATCTTTTTAGTGCAAGAATCTAAGCTTAAAAAGAAGATTCTACAATCTTTTCATGATGTTCCCCTTACTGGTCATCAAGGGATTTTCAAGACTTATAAGCAGATTCGTGAAAGATTCACTTGGAAAGAGTTGAAAGAAGTCTTGAACTACATTAGAGAGTGTCCGATTTGTCAAAGAAATAAAAATGAACACTTTTATCCAGCTGGTCTACTACAGCCTTTGCCCATTCCGAATCAGAAATGGGAAAGTATTGCCATGGATTTCGTCACGGGGTTGCCCAAGGTGCAAGGACGTGATTGTATTTTTGTTGTGGTTGATAGACTAACGAAATTTGCTCATTTCTTTGCTGTCACCACTTCATTTACAGCAGCTCAAGTGGCTGAGTTGTTTTTCAGAGAGGTCTTCCGTTTGCATGGATTGCCTAAAACTATTATCAGTGATAGGGACACCAAGTTCCTAAGTGTTTTTTGGCAAGAGATCTTCAGATTGAGTGGGACAGTGCTTACTCCAAGCACTAGTTATCACCCACAAACAGATGGGCAATCAGAAATTGTTAACAAATGGTTAGAGGGCTACTTAAGAAACTATGTTTCAGGACAGCAAAGAGCTTGGATTAAATGGCTTCATTTAGGAGAGTATTGTTATAACTCTTCTTATCACATGTCAATTAAGATCTCACCTTTTATGGCTCTTTATGGTTATGAAGCTACAAATTTTGTTGATTTAGTGTTTGGTGATAGTAGAGCTCCACAAGCACAGAATATGTTACAACAGAGCCAAGACATCTTGAAATCTCTCAAGGAAAATCTGCAACAAGCTCAAAATCAGCAGAAGTTATACGCTGATCAGCAGCGTGTTGAGAGGTCTTTTGAAGTTGGGGACATGGTCTACTTGAGGCTTCAGCCATATAGACAATCTTCTCTCAAGAAAAGTGGTGCAGAAAAGTTGAAGCCACGTTTTTATGGTCCTTTCAAAATCACCAAGAGGATTGGTGAAGTTGCTTATGAGTTGGAGCTTCCAGCTGAAAGCAAAGTACATAATGTCTTTCATGTGTCACGCCTCAAGAAGGCAATTGGACACAACGTGGTGGCTACTTCAGAATTACCTCCATTGGATGAGGAAGGTCAGTTGGTGTTGATTCCTGAAGAAATCCTTGATACTAGAGAGCGTTCTTTGAGGAGGACAATCAAAGAATACTTGGTTAGATGGAGGAATTTGCCTATTGAAGATGCCACGTGGGAAGGAGAACAGATTTTGTTGCATCCATCTTTTCAGTTGCTTGAGGACAAGCAATTTCGAGGAGGGCGGACTGTAATGTCCCCTTCTCATCAATAATCTGTTCTGACACTCATCAGCCTATTCCGGAAGCCTGTAGGCGTGTGTGAGGTAAAATTAGGGTTTCCAGTTCTGAGGTTCCTTAGCATTTTCTGAGAGTTTACTATTTATAGTAAATTCTATTTTAAGTAGTATGGAGTTTGTCAGCTTTCAGTACTTCATTTCCAGTTGGAGCATTTATTTGCAGTTCATGTTTGACCTCTTAAGGCATTTTTATGTTGAATAAAGGCATCAAGGTTATATTATGCAGTTGACCCCCTTGGCCTAGGTGAACAACTTTAAGTTGTGTTTAAAAAGGGGACTTGGAAGGGTGACGCCTTCATGTGGAGATTTAATAATTATTGACAAGAACATAATGCCTTGGGAAAAATGGACGCCACTTTATTAAGAGAGAATTTTAAATTAAAGTGAAGTTCTTATTATGCAAAAAAGGACGCCATCTTGAGAAGTTATTTGTTTTTTGGAAATTTGAAAGGTCTTGTGTCTTTTGGTATGCTTCGGGAATTTGAAGAGTTTGTGAGCTCTTATTTAATGAAGGATTTTGCTCCAGCATTTCATCCATGAAAATTATGCTAAAGTTATGTTGTCGGAATGACAAATGATATTTTGCTTCGAGGATGTCTACCTCCTAGCCTTTCGTCCAATTTCGTGTTTGCAATATAACACCTAGTTGGCTACATTGCTGCTTCTCAACATCAGACTAGCAGATTGAGCTCATTTGATTGAAGAATTCTATAGATTTTGGCAATTTTGGTTTGCTGGTTCATCTACAGCTGAAGGTGATTTTTATTCATAGATTATTTTCGGTTTGAATTTGGTTCTGGGTACTTCACCAATCTATTTGCTGACCTTGGGCGACCCTTCATGCTAATTTTGGAAATTTATTTTTAAGTGTCTGATTTTTAAATGAAAATCGCCCCTCCAAGGAGGGTCATACCTTTCTAAGAGCCCTGGGATTTGTGCAAGTTGATATAAGTTGAAAATTGCTGCTGTTCGGTGCTTGGTTTTTGGGCGCCTACCTCCTAAGAGACCTTTGCAAAAGACTTCATTCAATTCGGAGGTGAAATGAGTGAGTTATGAATATTTTAATGATTTTCACAGTTGCTAGTTGACACTTTCAGTTTACTGTTTTTTGTATCAGACTTTAGAAGTTCTGATTTTTTATTCATTATCAGCAGTTAGTGAGTTAAATAATTGTAAGAGATCATCTATGACTCATGTGTTTGAAGACTATTGTAATTTTTATGTAATTTGCAGCTTATTCCTTATTTGTACAAACTGTAAATAGTAGTACCGTTCCAGTTTTAATTGCTGCAATTCATTCTTCTTCTTCTCACATAAGTACCCCTGGATGGTTTACCGCCAGTGAGGATAATTTGATTGTAACACTCTTATACCCACTTCATAGTGGTGAATCCCCACAATTCTGTGGATGCCCGCCGCAGCGGATGAATTAGTTTGTAATAGCTCATGGCTAGTTATCTGCCTATCAATTTCTAGCTTTCAATTTAACACTCCGTCATATGTTAGCACCTCGCCCTCAATGGGATCTTGAGTGCACATTCTTGACGTTGAGTAGTTTCTTTTAAGTACTGTTCTTTTATTTCTCCGCCATATGACAACACCTTTCCATCACTTGGATTGAGTGTGCATTCTTGGGGTCGAGTCCCTTTCAGTTTGGTTTTCAGTTTGATGCTAACGCTAATCCAGTTAACTATTGCTGGTTATGTTGTGTAATTCCTTCAAAAAAATTGGTTAGCATATTTCAAGAACCTAGGCAAACCCATCCCAAATTTCACCTCCTTCCACTCCTGCCATGATGAACTCATGACAAATTTTGATGCATTCTTAGGTTGCTATGACAAATCCACACAGGGTCTTTTTATTGTTGTGTTTGAAACTCCCCAGGATAGAGATTTTTTTTCTTAATAATCAGATCTAGAGCTAGGGGAAACATTCACTCCTTATAAAGCCTTGGTATCCAGATTGTAAACCACTGACAGAATCTTCTAAGTGTTGCCAATATGTGTAAAGATAGCAACAGTATGTTCTTTTTCCACTAAAAGCAAAATCTGAAATTACACAGATCCTTGTTTGATTCTTCTGTCAGATGTGTAAGTTCAAGTATCTTAACTTATGTAGAAAATAAATAGATAGTAAATACTGGATCTAATATTTTATTTAATGTTGATTTTATGAACATTTTGTGCATATGTTTGGGAGCAAATTTTAGATGGTCTGGTGAGCAAAATTATTGTTTCAAACTTTCAAACATGCTCATAAAAATATGCTTTTCTACTCTCTATTGTTGATGTTATATGAGATCTGATTAGGTGATCCATGAAATCTATAAGGTCTAATTTAGAATTTGTTTGTATTTGTTGCTTGTCTAGGTACACTCAACACAAACTCTCAAAGGAATAGTAAGTGCTCCAACAGAAACCATAAACTATGCAAATTTGTATAAAATGTGACATGAATTATGTAAACTCGAAAATTCAAATTCTTGCTATTAACTTTATTTTAATAATTTCAGTGTTTCATATGATTTCCTTGTTGCATATTGACCTGTACTGTTCGTTCAGGTTGATTCTTTGCCATGGTGTATTTTTCATAAGAATGCAACACAGATAATACCTGATACTGAAATTTTCTTTCTGTGTAAGGCTGATTCTGAACCATGTCTTTGAATCTTTTGACTGCAATCTCTGTGCCATCTAATAAGATACCTTTGTAAATGTAACAGGTAGAGCCCTTCCCTACAAGATTACTGAATCCTTCACAGAATGCTTCTATTTCCGTGTAGGTGAAGGATTGTACTCTGCCTGTAAGCACAACCCCAAAAATATTAAATTCACATATCAAGGAAAACTATTTTTAAGAATGGCATTGTTAGCTTCCCGGTAGAACTTGGTAATGATATAACCTCAAAAACTGCAGAAAGTAAATGGCAGGAGAAACTAAAATGGGCATACATAAAATATCAGAGAATACAAGTGATAGCCACCAAAACTGTTGATGCACAACATTCATTAACGTGGAATAAATAGATTTATAATGTTGTTAAGTGGTGAAAACTGCTCTTCAACCACACATATATAGACAACTACCAGTTGGCTAATATAGAGTTAGTGAGCAGTATATGTACATGAATGTCTCATTCAGTCTAATCAAGAAGCAGTATTACAAATTAGAATGTGAAATCACCTAAGTGACCCAAAAATGCTTTTTCACTTGAATGACAAAACTCAACATCAAATTACAAGAAAAGGTAGATTAGGCACTCAAGGATGCACCAAGAGAGAGAAAATCACTTAAGTGAAAAACATAACAAAATGTACATTCAATCCCCTAGGAGCATGCCAAGTCACTAAATGGCATGTTTGAAAAGGGAAAATGTGTATTTGACCCCTTAGGACTACTTCATGACTTAAGTGACCAAAGCAAAGTGCAAAATATAAGAAAAACTTAAATAAAAGAATAAAATTTTATAAAGTCACTTTATTAAAATATTTTAAAATGACTTAAGTGAAAAATACAATAGTCACTTTAGGAAATATTAAAGTATTCTTCTAGAAGCTGGAGTTAGTTACAAGTTGGCTTCTTCTACTAGAAGATTCAATTGAGTCTTTAAAAGGAGTTGAGTGCAAGTCATTTGGGGATATTGTGGATTTGATAAACTTGAATTTTCTCTATCTTCAGCTGAGTATTCAATTGCAGCCAACTTTGAAGACGAAAACCCTTGGAGATTTGTAGGTTGGATGAAAACCCAATCCTACTTGTGAGGTGGATTAATTCAGGGTTCACTATTGGGCGTATTTGCAGATTTGTGAAGCATTTTGGGTCATTACCAGCCAAGATTTGAACCCATTTTCAGAGCTAAATTGCAGATTTGAAGTATTAAGGACTTCTTTTGCATTCTCTATTTTGGGTGGCCAGTTCTAAAGAATATTTGGCATCATTTGCAAGTGGTTTAAGAAATTTTGGAGCTGTGTCAGATTTTACATGAATTTTGCTTCATTTTGGGCAGCTAGGGTTTTGAAGAAATTGCAGATTTAAGTTTCAGATTTCAATACTTTAATTTCAGTTTGCTGGAGCTAGGGTTTGGTGTAATGTGCCGAACCTAATCTTCACAAAATTCTAAACACAAAGACTAAAGATTGCTGTATGATTCCAATTTATAGAGATTCTATGCCAAATTGTAAGGTTCGAGACTCAGCTCCACAGAAAACTAAGCAACCGTAAAATAATATAATGGAAACACAAAATACAACTGTAATACCAGATCACACCCCAAAATAGACTAGCACCAAGAAATGAGAGATCAAAGATTATATGCTGCACTTTACTGAAACTAGTCGATGCACACAAACTGCTAATCACAACGGCCAAGAGTAGATACAGAACATAGAGCAAGCATTCCACACAATACTGATTACATACAAGGTTCTTTAGGCACACGCAACCACTGCAAAGATTATTATTTCTGAAACTGAATGTGCGGAATTGATGATAGGTGAACATTACAAATGATTCCACATTGCCCGCGACCTCTCAGATGGTCCCCGTCACCAAAGGTAGGCACTACCCTCCTACCCATTGCAAGCAAATGAAAGACAATCGACGCAAATACCACGATGAAGAGAGTGGATATGTTATCATATGTTCAAGTGCGCTTCCTTCCATCGCTTCAATTTGGGACTCCTCGGTTTATCTTTAAACAATATGATCATGCGTCCAGGTTGCGTGGTGAAAGTCTCACTAACATCCTTGACGATGAAATATCATGCCAACAAGTCTTCAAATACTCCCACAATCGTCAACCGTCCTCTATCGTGGGATGATGCAGCCAATGCCTAAAGGTCTCCGTCCTGCCAGAAGGATGCCCAAACCAATGCCGACAACTCCAAATGCAATGGAAAGCGATGAATGGAATCACGAGTTGCCTGAGTGAGGTTTTCGTCCCACTCAGGTTGGCTACCAAGAGACTACGTCCCTGGAAGACCAAGAAGCTATGCTCCAGATACAATTCATGATTTCAGATGCCCAACATAGCTTAATGATCCAACATTAATACTCGAGCCTCAAACAAGTCAACCCAGGAGAAGAAAATATTTTAGTGCCTACCCAAAATGAGTCGGCCAAAGAGTTAAATGATTCATTTAAATTTAAATGTTATTTATTTAATAATTTAAATTTATATTTAATAATTATTATTATTTATTTAATATTTACTATTATTATTAATATTTTTAAATCAACATTTAAAAATGCTTTTTCTCACCGATTGGATTAGGTCCCAGATTAGGGACATGACAGTCCTTCCGTCCTGAAAATTGCTTGTCCACAAGCAATTCACACTTATATACCAGGTCCCAGATTAATCTGAAAGTCACTGTTCCACCATTATGTTGGGCATCATTGTCGTTCTGCAACATCTCGTGAGGCATCCCATCAAACATACCCATTCCCATGTCCTCACCTTCCTCCAGCATGTTCCATTGAGGAATACTGTTATGCAAACTCAAGATGAGATAAACATCTCTCATCCAAACTCCATCAATGATCTAATCATCCTTGGAACAAAGGAGTATAAACGTTTGGTACCTTCAAACTCTGATCCTTCTTTTTGCTCCACTATCATCACAACTTCATTGGCCTCCTTATTAACATCTGAAATCTTCTTTAGTTCAAGCTCCACTTCAACGTCTTCGGGAGACTCGATCACTTCTATGACTTCCTCCTTTTGTGCGTTTTGCTCACATTCCATCACCTTGGGCTCTTCTTGTTTCAAGATTGATTCTTATGGCTCCGGCCCTTTAATCTCTTCCTTGATGGCTTTTGAATCTTCCTCTTCGTTCTTCTTTCGTCTTATGTAGTCATAAAGTCCCGATTTGTTGTTGGTTATTGCAGCAATGAGGATCTGCATTATTTGTAACATCGGTTGATTTATTTGATTCTACTTCTCTACGAAAGATATGATCTACTCCTCCATCTTCTACTTATCTCTATCTCTATCCTCTTTCTCTCTCTTTAAATCTTTGATTGTCCACAGGCTGGCAGAATCATGGCTCTGATACCACTGTAATGTGTTGAACCTAATCATCACAAAATTCTAGACACAAAGCCTAAAGATTATTGTATGATTCCAAGTTATAGAGATTGTATGCCAAATTGTAAGGTTCGAGACTCAACTCCACAGAAAACTAAGCAACCATAAAATAATATAATGGAAACACAGAATGCAACTGTAGACTAGCACCAGGAAATGAGAGATCAAAGATTATACGCTGCACTTTACTGAAACTAGTCGATGCACACATGAATTGCTAATCACAGCGGCCAAGAGTAGATACAGAACATAGAGCAAGCATTCCACACAATACTGATTACATACAAGGTTCTTTAGGCACACGCAACCACTGCAGAGATTATTATTTCTAAAACTAAATGTGTGGAATTAATGATAGGTGAACATTACAAATGATTCCACATTGCCCACGACGTCTCAAATGGTCCCCGTCCCCAAAGGTAGGCACTACCCTCCTTCTACCCGTTGCAAGCAAATGAAAGATAACCGGAACAAATACCACAATGAAGAGAGTGGATATGTTATTGTGTGTTCAAGTGTGCTTCCTTCCATGGCTTCAGTTCGGGACTCCCTAGGTTTATCTTCAAACAATATGATCATGTGTCCAAGTTGCGCGATGAAAGTCTCGCTAATATCCTTGACGGTGAAATGTCGTGCCAGCAAGTCTTCAAATACTCCCAGAATCGTCAATTGTCTCCTATTGTGGGATGATGCGGCCAGTGCCTAAAGGTCTCCATCCTACCAAAAGGATGCCCAAACCAACGCTAGCAACTCCAAATGCAATGGATAGCAATGAATGGAATCATGAGTTGCCTGAGTGAGGTTTTTGTCCCACTCAGGTTGGCTACCAAGAGACTACGTCCCTAGAAGACCAAGAAGCTACGCTCCAAGATATAATTCGGGATTTTAAATGCCCAACATAGCTTAATGATCCAACATAAATACTCTAACCTCAAACAGGTCGGCCTAGGAGAAGAAAATATTTTAGCGCCTCCCCAAAATGAGTTGGCCAGAGAGTTAAATGATTCATTTAAATTTAAATGTTATTTATTCAATAATTTAAATTTATATTTAATATTATTATTTATTATTATTTAATATAATTATTATTATTTATTTAATATTTAATATTATTATTAATATTTTTAAATCAACATTTAAAAATGTTTTTTCCTGCCGATTGGATTAGGTCCCAGATTGGGGACATGACATTTGGAGACTTCATTTGGCATCATTTGGTCCTATCTCAGCCTAGGGTTTCTAGGGTTTCATCTTTGCCCTAGCCGATTTGCATTGGAGAGGGTTTGAACATTATTAAAGGCATCTTTTTGAGCTTCATTTCCAGATTTGCTTCAGAGGGGTTGCTGGTCTGAGAATATTCAGAATATCAGTCTATTTCCAGCCATTGTCTTCTTCATTTCATGGCCTTCATTGTCTAATAACTCTTCAATGTAACCAGGTATGTTTGCCTTATTGATAAACTTCTATTTTGGTGAAAATCAGACTTATACTCCTTGCTGTTGTACTCAGATCAGAACTTTGTTAAGTCTGATATATTTCATTTCTATGGAGAAATAAGAAGCCATTAGTGTTCCATTTTATTATATTGCTTTATGTACTCATATGCTATCATTTTATGTCATTGTTCAATCAAAGCATTAAGCAAAAATCACAAATAGACACCTGCATATTCAGAAAATCAGATTGCATGCAAAGTATTTGACAAAATGTCAAACAACACAAATTGAAACATTCAGGGCAGATGAGGCAAGGGTTCTTACATCACATGCCTCTTGATATTATTGAAAATAAACTTTAATTATACTTTTCATTTTATAATATTAATTAATATTTCATTTCCTATCCTTAATACAGCCAAGCCAATGCTGTGATTAATTAAATGCCAAACTTTTTTTAGACCCATATGAGGCCAAAAAATGTGTCAGGAATTGTCAGAGGTTATCTCCTCTTCACCAGCCAATTCCTTCACAAGATATTTCTTTGCATTGCACTAACTGCACGATGAACTTGTAATCAAATGGTACAGATAATACATTATGAATGAAGGGCACTGGGTTTTACTTTAATTTTGAGGACGGGACATTATAGAAAAGCGGGTATAGAAAAGGGGACCAGGACGCAAAGTCTTGTAAACATGTATCAAAATGAGATGCTTACCCATACTTCAAGTCCTTGTTGGGATTGTGCTTGTTGGGATCCATAGTGAACGGACTTAAAATTTTCAAAGAGACTTCACAAGTTTGTAATTTGTATTTAATAATGAATATGATAGCTAGAGGTTGCTAGTTGGAATCTTGGTGTTGCTATAATGGATAAAGTGTGACTACTTTGATCAATTCTGCTATGTGGAGACTTTCTGCTCTTTAAAAATCTCTCACTAATATTTAAGGGTAATTGATTAGACCCATTGAAAAAATTTAGCCTCCTGCCCTTTTTTTACTTGATGGTTGATTTTGTTAAAAGGACTCTTATCCCATTCTATTGACTAATTGTTTAATGCATCTTGAGAATCTTGAAATTGTTCAAAACGTTTTGACTATGAAGGAGTATGGTTTTCACTTCCTACTGATATCATCAGTTTTTCATTGGTGTGGGTCCAATTTCTCCTTTTTTTATCATATTGACCACTATTTCTGAATCACCTTGAATTAGAATATTTGAAACATTGTGTTTTCCCACAGGAATAGTTTTGTTAAATTTAGGTGAACGGATTAAATGCACAGAAAATAATTCAAAATCAGACAAAATAACACAGCAGGTACCCTGGGAAAACCCTCCTCTAGAGGGAGAAAAACCCAGCAACAAAGATCTCTCTTATATATATAAAACAATGACAACAGTTCACTTTACAATTAGGTCTAACTCAAGACCAATATTCAGCACCTGTACAAGATGCAATAGCAAATATCAAACTAGCACTTCAAATTCTGGCAGTATGAAAGTTCACAACCTGTCCTTAGATCAATTCGCAATCTGATATTGAGGTACTGAGAAGAACTCACACTTGACAGAGTATAGACCTACAGAAATTCACACCTGGCAGAAACAGAATACAGATCTACAGAAATTCGCACCTGCATGATAATGAATACAGATTTACTGAAATTCGCACCTGCATGAAACTTCACACTGTATGAACCTTACTCTGTAAGATGTTCGCTCTGTATGATATGTTCGCACTGCACTGTATGATATATTCGCACTTGATCATCTGATATATTCGCACTTGATCATTTGATATATTCTCACTTGATCATCTTAAACTTATGTGAATAACCGAACTGGAATTGATGCTTAGAATCGAAGAATCAGCGTGTATATATACGAATGAATGGGAGAGACACATCCCTTCAAATCCTTTATGTCGGCCTCTTAAGAAATCGCGTGTCTTCTTAAATGAAAGTAGGCCTTGATAAATATTAAATGTCTTCTAATAAATGATCAAGATGAATTCGAATCTTCTCATGTCGGCCATACTATATAAAATGAAGATAATACAAAAACAATAAATATAAATTAAATAGCCAACGGCTATCATTTAATTTATGTTTCCACAATAGAGCTGAGCTGGAAGGAACGACTGAAGCTGCTATATCATTAACACTCCCTCTCAGCTAGGGAGAGAACTTCCAGCTGCACAATACGAATCATCTCAATATGAGATCCATCAGCCATCATTGCCTGCAATCAGATATAAAGAGAAGGATATCACCTCAACGTGATGACGAACATCATGGCTACATCCATGTGTGAAATAACATATCACCTCATTGTGATATTGACCACCATGGCTACACCCATGTATGGAAAGGAGCTTATCACCTCATCATGAAAGCATATCACATCAATGTGATATCAACCATCATGGCTACACCCATGTATGGTATGTACAAGTGTTCATCACTTGCATGATGTTGTCACCTCAACGTGACTTTCACCATGGCTCTCCCAGAGGGTGAAAACACAAGTACACAAGAAATCATCACGGACTCTCTCACGTGATGCTGTCATGGAGTCACACACATGACATCCACCATGACTCTCTCAGAGGGTGGAACCAAGGGCTTTCACCTCAAATTCTTTCGTCATAGAAGAAGATGCATTAACAAGGGCTTGCACCTCAAATTCCTCCTTCTCAGAGGAAAATGCATTAACAAAGGATTTCACCTCGAACTTCTTCTCTCACAGAGAAGAACTCATTAAACAGGGTCACTGATGCTGAGACTCTTTCTCAGTTAAGGCTGGATTCTCCACCATACCAAGCTTATTTCGGAAGTACACAGCTTTATCCTGGAGAGAGGCTTGGTGAGAATATCTGCCATCTGCTCATCAGTGTTGATGTATCTCAACTGTGCAGCCTTCTGCAGTACCATATCTCTGATATAGTGGTACTTGATCTCAACATGCTCGGAGCTGTCATGAACCACAGGATTGACAGAAGGCTTCACACAACTCTGATTATCATAATGAATAATAGTAGGCTCCATTGATTGTCCAAACAATCCTGCCAGGAGCTTACGAAGCCACACTGCTTCCCGAGTTGCCATACAAGCTGCTATGTTCTCGGCCTCTGCTGTACTCAATGCTACAGATGACTGCTTCCTGCTGCACCAGGATATCATAGCAGATCCCAACCTGAAGAATATCTCAATCCATATCCAACTGTGCCATGCAAGTATCTCGGGATATGCTTTGCTGCATCAAGATTACCATCTTCTTCAGGCTCAGCAGGCTCCCTCTAAATCTTCAGGCACTTGCATCAACCTTCTGACCTCTTCGTTCAGGATTGTCTGCAACACTTTGACTTAGATAAATGTTTTCCAGCGCACACCTTTGGTACTGAAGAGAGTTCAGGATAGTCCTCCTTGACCTCATCTCAAATCTCACTATTCTGAATAGGTTTGCGAAGCTACCAATGACAAATCCAGATGACAGTCTTGAGCAATTCTGATCTTCTAAAGATTTAGCACCTAGCTTTGCAATACAGTAATCTTCACTTCTTCTCAGTGAGTTACAAAACTCCCTCTTGACCCCTGCTTTAGAACTTGCAAAGAAGACTTTTTGGAAGTGAACTCCCTCTAGCCACCAACTCAGTCCCATGGCTGCAAATTGTGACTTCGTGCTTGATCATTTCTTTGGTTGGCATAACTTCCTCATAAGATGCCTCAATCTTTTCATCGCTAAGCAATCTCTCATCACTTTCCTGCTTCTAGCTGTTCACAAAGCATTTAGAGAGAGATTACTAACAGTTTATGACTATTCAAAGAATTATCAAGACTAGAATCATACAAGGTTTACTATCTCAGGTTATAGCATGAACACATAGGAATTTATGCATAATGTTAGAACATGAATAAGTAAATCATCCTGAAAGAAAAATATATCAAAAGATCAAACTAAAGGGATAAAGAACTTATCTTTATATAAATTTGATATAACTCTTTCGTTCATCGTTTACTCCTCTCGAGAGTACCAAACTCAGTACTATTAAAAAAAACAATCTGCACAACTACAGATTTCTTGCATTATGCGGTTAGCATGTAGGACCAACTCTCTCCAAGAGTTCAAGGTTCTATCACAGATCAAGCATTGAAGAGTAATATCGATGTGATCAACCTATCACAATGAAAATGTAATTCTCTTCTTTTTTTTATTTTATTTCATCTCAAAGTCATACTCAAGGATCTACATGATTAGTATGAATCAACTCACAATAGATAATTTGAAGTCTTCAAAGGATCTTTATGCTAGAGATCACAATTCAATAGAAATAACAATCTCTTTATGCTAATCACACAAGATCCAAAAAGATATAACTTAACAAACAAAGAATACTTATCTCTTTAAATATTCTGAAGGATGCAAGATACGCTGATTTTAAGCATAGATCAACACACAACTTTCACGACTTGAACACAGGCCCATGACTTAAAATAGGAATTCCCTAGAATCCTTATGAGGAGAGGACTTATTCATATCTGCAAATGAAGCATGCTGATTAGGCCTAGTTGGGCAATCCTTGGCGAAGTGCCCAAACTCATCACACCTAAAACATTGAATCTTGGACATATCCCTCTTCTTCTTGGATGGAGGTGCATCATCATTTCCCTTGACCCGATTCCTCTTGAAGAATCCTTTCCTTCCATCTTTTCCTTTCTTCTTTGAAGCATGAGAGGTGAGAACATGAATGTCTTCATTCTTTGAACTTTGACCAACGCCTCTTGCCACCAACCTTGATTCTTCTTGAATGCAATCAGATCTTAGGCGATCAAACTTAGGCAGTTTCGATCTTGCACTGATTCCTTGAATGAAGGATTCCCAAGACAAAGGCAGCCCATTGAGGGTGAGCATGGTTAAATCCTTATCATCAACTATATTCCCAATTGTTGAGAGCTGGTCTCTCAAATTTGAAATCCTCATGAAGTATGCAGTAACAGGCTCTCCCTTTGACATCTTCACATGATGCAATTGATGCTTTAGTGCAAGAGCTCGGCTGGTATTGTTGACTTCGTACATCTCTTCCAAGGTCTTGAGCATATCTCTCGCTGTCTTCAACTTAGAAATGATAGGAACAATATGATCCTTGACAGAGTCAACCAGAATCTTCATTGCTTTGATGTCTTTCTTCAGCCACTCCTTTTCTTCTTCCTCCTCAGGTTCAGAAATGCTAGACTCCACGAACTCACCCAAATCATTTTCACGCAAGGTGAGCATGATCCTAAATCTCCATGAAGTGAAATTAGCTGCACCTTCAAGTCTATCTTCAACCTTCAAACCATTCACCATCTTGACTGAGTAAGATAAGTGAGTAACAGAAGGTATGCTGATTGGCAATAATTTGATCACGATCCTCAAACCCGCTCTGATACCATGTTAAATTTAGGTGAACAGATTAAATGCACAGAAAATAATTCAAAATCAGACAAAATAACACAGCAGGTACCCTGGGAAAACCCTCCTTTAGAGGGAGAAAAACCCAGCAACAAAGATCTCTCTTACATATATAAAACAATGACAACAGTTCACTTTACAATTAGGTCTAACTCAAGACCAATATTCAGCACCTGTACAAGATGCAATAGCAAATATCAAATTGGCACTTCAAATTCTGGCAGTATGAAAGTTCACAACTTGTCCTTAGATCAATTCGCAATCTGATATTGAGGTACTGAGAAGAACTCACACTTGACAGAGTATAGACCTACAGAAATTCACACCTGGCAAAAACAAAATACAGATCTACAGAAATTCGCACCTGCATGATAATGAATACAGATTTACTGAAATTCGCACCTGCATGAAACTTCACACTGTATGAACCTTACTCTGTAAGATGTTCGCTCTGTATGATATGTTCGCACTGCACTGTATGATATATTCACACTTGATCATATTATATATTCGCACTTGATCATCTGATATATTCGCACTTGATCATCTTAAACTTATGTGAATAACCGAACTGGAATTGATGCTTAGAATGGAAGAATCAGCGTGTATATATACGAATGAATGGGAGATACACATCCCTTCAAATCCTTTATGTCGGCCTCTTAAGAAATCGCGTGTCTTCTTAAATGAAAGTCGGCCTTGATAAATATTAAATGTCTTCTAATAAATGATCAAGATGAATTCGAATCTTCTCATGTCGGCCATACTATATAAAATGAAGATAATACAAAAACAATAAATATAAATTAAATAGCCAATGGCTATCATTTAATTTATGTTTCCACAATAGAGCTGAGCTGGAAGGAACGACTGAAGCTGCTATATCATTAACAAGTTTTAGTACCAATATTTTAGACATGTTGCTGGTCTAATATCCAATGTCTTGTTAGTTGGAAATGTGGTGGGTACCATTTTCAGACATGATTGTTCTGCTGTCTGCATCCTGGGTTGCATTTTGTGGCTCCATTGAATTTTAGTTTGATCTAATTGAGCTCTGGAGCTCTCCATCCTTGGTTTGGCTGGGCAATTGAAAAATGATATTTGTGTCTAACTAGAATTTTCCATTTGTTTCTATGAAAAAGTCCAGCATGTTTGACGAGGAATGGATCTCCCTCATGCTCTTTGAGTATTCATTTGATGCGCATTGTACTTTGTTCGTTATCACAGTCATTAACTTTTTGCATTCATACACCTATTTTCAGAAACCCTGTGGTTGTTTCCTTCCATGAATTCCAAACGATAAAACCTACAGTCAGATGAAATAGAAGGTTGGCATACCCTACCTTAACATCCAATTATTTTCTCACCCAATTGCTCATTCTAGTTCCAATGGTGTTGTCTTTTTGTGTAAACCTCTCAAAAATTATAGCTATTTCAGTGCATGTTTCCTAGACCAGAAGACACTGGAGGAAAAAGTGACCAATTGTTTCTTTGGATCTCCAAGAATGAGGACAAATAGAGGACCTATCCATCCCTTTTTTTTTCTGCAATAAAGTTGCCGTTAGCACTTTACACCATGTATTGGAAACCAAATAAAGTGTTGGATTTTTGGCCATATGTGTAAGGAATATAGGTAATGTCTCTACAACTCATCACTAAGTGCTTGACACTCTCATGGGAACTGCTAACTATAGCTGTGGATAAAATCAATATTTCACAAGGCAGCAGTTTTTGTCCTCATGTAAGTGAGAATAATCTTACTTCATGGTTACGTCCTAAGTCACTAGGTTCATGTTCATGTTCAAGTTCAGCAAAGAAAAATCTGGAACAAGTTCATCAATTAATAAAATTCAGAAAAAAATCATGATTAAATTTGAACAATATAGATCTGTAATTTTTATTTGCATATATATATATATATATATATATATTTGCTCAGTAAATAGCTGCTAGTGGGGCAGCACCCATAAATTGTACAAATTAAAAAATGGACTGCTTCAAACCCAAAAATGGGGAGCATAAAAAAAAACCTGCTTCAGACCCATGAATGGGGAGCACAAAAAGACAGAGAAAAATGGCCTCCTTCACCCACAGAAGTTCAAAAGAGAAACCAAAATCAAGATGAAACAAAAGACCTTTTTGCCATCATCAATAGAAACCTTAAAGTCTACCATCCTGGAAGCAGAACTTATCGGGCCTTCACATATATAATATATATAATTTTAAATTTAAATTTAAATAACTATATTAAATATTTATAATAGTTTACAATATTATAAATATCAATAAATATTTATAATAGTTTATAAAATTATAAATATCAATAAATATTTGTAATAGTATATAAAAAATTATAAATATCAATAAATATTTGTAATAGTTTATAAAAAATTATAAATATCAATAAATATTTATAATAGTTTATAAAATTATAAATATCAATACATATTTATAACAATTCATAAAAAAATTATAAATATCAATAAATATTTATAATAGCTTATAAAATTATAAATATCAATACATATTTATAATAGTTTATAAAACTATAAATATCAAAAATATTTATAATTTAAAAACTAACTATATTATATAAATATTAATGGTTTGTCATAGCCTCTCTCTCTCTTAATATACTATCTTATATTATTTTAGTGTTTGGAATTAAATTGAGCAGTTCGAATTATTTTTTTGATTCTCAGCATAAGGGCAAGATGGAATGTCCATATCCAAACCAAACGCACACTCATGTGACATGTCTAGTGATAGCCACTATTAATTCTAAACATTAAAATAATATAAGATAGTACATTAAGAGAGTGAGAGAGGCTATGGCAAACCATTAATATTTATTATTTATAATATATAGTTAAATTGAGCAGGTCGAATTACATTTTTGACTATCAGCATAAGGGCAAGATGGAATGTCAATATCCAAAGCAAATGCACACTCATGTGACATGTCCTGTGATAGCCACTATGTTATTCTCTTTAGTTTAAAAAAATTTCACCGGCCACAATAAAGACTACTCACTACTCCTTATTTTCCTTATATTCAATGCGCTGCAAGAAATCAGAATAATTCATTAACTTCATCCAGCATCCTCTCCACCAAAACACTGGATAGACTCAAAGCACAAAGTCGAAGTATACACAATTTGTATATATGTTGTTAAAGTATACATACAACATTCGTACTTTTGATTGATAAACATATTGACCAATCCCTAGATTTTATCTATATGTACAATTTTTTGGAAATTTTAACATTTTTTTGGTCAAGTATCAATGTTTGGTGAATTTTGAATTTTTTGGTTGGAAATCACTTAACTATATGACATAGGTTATGATAGGACCCTTGAAAAAAAATTGTGGTTCCCTAATATGCATTTCATATTGTTTGAGCTTCATTGGTCTTTCCATGGTTAGGGTATATCAAACAGTGCCTAGGGTTTATCATCCTTCAAAAGAAAACCTTAATTCACTATACCTTGGTTGCTTTTGGTCTATTTCATTGTTGACCTGTTGAGTCAGTATCCGGTCAGTTAAGTCATTGCTTAAGTCCTTGTGTTCATGTGTTGACTGGTCCCATCTGCCTTGGTAATCTTTCAAAAAAATTCCTTGCCTAAGGTGTTTTAATTTTTCCCAAGTTATGCCCTCTTGGAAATATGTCACATTATTGAAATATTTGGAATTGATGTCCTAAGTTGGGTTTACGCCATGGTCTTGCTAAGTCTTTTTCACTCACATTACCTAGGCGGCCCCATTTTTAAAACAACTTATTCGCACATGCAAATTAAATCACTTAAGTTGTTGCTCCATCACAAGCCTTCTATGCATCACATTTTGCCTCCACACCGCTAGTTACCAATTTGCAATATGTGATGCCTTTGCATCGCATGTCTCCCTTGCATCACATTTGTATCAACGCTTGCTAAATCCTTTTGTGCAATGTGTGATGCCCTTTGTTGTTCCTTCACATCGCATGATGCCTTCGCGTCACATTTCCATCACTACCTGCTTACTTCCTAGATGCGATGTGTGCTAACTCCATCAATCTCACATCATGGACACGTGATATCACAGGAGATGTTGTAATAAAGAGATCTTCTGAAATGACCCCCACTCAAGCAACTAAATTGACAGTGCATGCTGCCATGTTGAGTGCTGACACAGCTGAGATGTCTTAGGATAAGTATGACAAATTGATGGATAAACATAATAGGTTGCTTGAGGAATACAACAAGCTAAAGGACATTGCTTCCCAAGAGAAAACAGCAATGAAAGCCCTTCCACCTCCTACCTCAACTCAAGAGTTCTCAACACAGGATAGAGAGACATTGTCTCTCAGAATTTAGAGATTGAAGGAGGAATTAAAAATAGCCAAAGAAAATGAGGAAAAGGCTAAGGAGGAGACTTCAAAGGTGGTCACAAAAATAGTTGATGATGTCTTGGGACACAGAATTTCCCGCATTCTACATAAGTTGGATAATGTGTGGGATGTGTACAAGAACATTCATGAGGCCTACCAAAGACACTCTGATGTGCAAGAGAATTTTCAGAATGTATGGAGTAAGTGGAGTACAAGAGTTGGAGCTTTGAGAGAAATGATGGCACACATGAAAGGTGATCCTGAAGCACCTACAAATCTGCCACAGCTAGTGAAAGCAATTGAATTATTGGGAGAGATCTCTGATTTTCATAGCAAAGTGGGCATGCAACTCAAAAGTAATGTGAAGATGTTCAGTGAAATGGAGGAGAGGGGAATGCCTAAGGACTTCGCCACATGGAAGGGAGAGTTTGGGAACCTTGTCCCTTCTTTATCTAATTTCATTTATATCTCTGGCAAGCCTGATTATGCAAATCTAATAATGTTATTGATGATCTATTTAGAATGGAGGTTGATTTGGATGGGTTTGTAAAGGAGGCCAGGGCAATAATTGATGCCAAGTACAACTTGCATAATTCTAAGGTGCAAAAGTTGTTGGATACTCAGTGGCCAGATGATGAGTACAACACATGGCTTGAAATGTTTACGGATTAAGCCTTTGTTATGAAAATGTTTTAAAAGTTGTCTCCTCCAAAGTGTAAAAGTGTTGATGTAGTATGTTGATGTGGAGGATGTACTTTGTCCTTTTCCTTTTTTTATGCTTTATGTCCTAAGGTTTTGGAAGCATGTGAAGATGGAGCAAAAGGAATATTTGGTTTGTTGTATAACCATCTTCTTCAACAAAGTGCCTTTTGGAAGGCAGGAATATCTTCTTCAGCAAATGAAAATAACTTTTGTCTCATATGGAATATTTTCCCATGGGTTGTTATAGCTTTCCTCTTATGGAATGTATTTGAAATTGTGACATTTTCAATTGGCCCGAAGCTTGTTGCTCCCTTGTTCTATAAAAGGGAATTCAAGGCCAATTGCACGGGATGATTGATCTCCTAGAGAATTTTGTGATGTAAGCACAAAGAATAGAAGTCGATACTTTTTCTTAGGTTATTGAGTCTGCATTTTGCATATGTTGTATAACAATAACAGCATTTGAATATAAGAATTGGCATAATTCTAAATCAATTGTCTCCTATTGTACACTTTTCATGGATTATTAATGAAAATGATCAAGGATCTTTCATTTGATCTCCATTGTTGTTCTATTAGATGTATGCTTTTATCAATGTTTTGATTCAAAGAATTGGTTAAAATACTTTGATGAAAGTGTAGGTTTATGTATTTGTGTGCAAGGATTTGGTAAGGAGAGTTGATTTAGGATGTTGAGTGCAATGTTGTAATCCAATATTGTAAAAGCTCTGTAATGTTAGGATTTAAATGCTTTTATGCACCATGATTAACATTGAATTTGACTCCATGCCCTAGGATCAAGGCACTAACCTAGGATCTGTATCATAAGTTGCAAGTTCTAGGATCTTTCACAATTCAAAAGAACAAATACTAAGTTTCATTTCAGTTAAAGTTAATTCATGGAAGTTTCACATAGTTTCATATTCTCTTGCTTTAGAATGTTAAATGCTATATAGGATTAGCAAGATCTTTGAAGTCTTTCATCTATCAAGCAAAATAGAAGAGAATATATATGTTATTTTACAATAAATGGCGTAAATTGGCACAAGAGTATCTTAATTGCATTGTATGGGATCACCCTCCCAGGTTTTGCAGAGCCCAAAGTGCAGAGGGAAAGTTATTGCAACTTTCACCAGTTCATTGGCCAATTCCTCCAAGTAGCTAACCATTGGAAATGACAAATCCATAGGTTATATGTGAGATCAGCTTGGTATTTAAAAAACACCAACAGGTTAACTCCAATTCCCTAAATGCATGTCTAGCTTAACAAATGTAACCATTCTAGCTGTCCTTCCAAAAGAGTAATGTGTATTCCTTAGTAGGTGATTTCTTTATAGAGAAGATGAGAGTCATCTTTGAAATGTCCATGAATTGTTAAAATTGGTAGGATAACTATGCCAATAACTACGTTACTAGTCAATTGAGAAAAACCCTCAAATCCAAATATGATTCACTGTAGTTTCAGGTTTGCGTCCAGTACATTATGGGTGCAAGCACAACCTATTTTTTTTATTTATTTCTATTTTTTGGTCTTTGTAGGTTGATCAATCAACCTGAAAACCTAACCCTAAACCCTAAATTGGACCTCAAAACAACTTAAGACATGTATATGTAGTTATCTAAATTTAATTCCAACTTCTAGGCTAAAGTATGTCTATATTGTGATTTTTTATATGTTTTTTGGACAAATTGAAACAAAAATACCCAACCCAATTGTTTTCTCCATACCAATGATCTTGAACCCCCGTACCCAAACCCAAATTGAAAACTTATGCCAATAACCCAAGAACATCTATGCCTAAGTACCTTTCACAATAACATTTTGAATTCAATAAAGGAAAACATCAATAATAGACATTTAGCTATTCTATTATGCTAAAAATAAATTTCCTAATACAAACTATGAGGAGCTTGAGATCAGCCTACCCATAGTCTATAAGGTTCATTGTTTATTCTCATATTTGTTACCTCTATTTATAGCAATTGAGGCAAGGCAAGTAGGCTAGTGTGAACATACTTGAGCCTCAACAAGAATACTAACCTAACATGTATCAAATGCACCAATCAGCCTCCAACTGAATGGTGGTGTGCATACCTACCAAGTTGACTAATTACACACTTGCAAGTAAACATGTGCACACCCAAACTATGGTTGAGTTTATTCACCTAAGTTAAGCTTACAATGGTTAGCCTTACCTAAGTTAAGATTAACATTATTTTTACACTAACATCCCCCTTGAGATTAACTTGGGAAATGTGAAAAGGGAGGCAACCTCATATATGGGTCCCAACAACTAGGCCTAAATAGGTACCCATTTACAATAGATCATGCTTGCATTTAGGTCTTGCAGCAACACATGTCTTCCACTGGAAGTCAATCATATTTGAGAATCCTATACTAACCACTCCATCTCAGTAAGATGCATGAATAACCAGCCTCTACAATTGTCGAGTAAATTAGATAATGGTACTTATTACTAGGTTCACTCTATGTTATTCAATAAAGCTATGGGTCCAACTTTTGTAGTGTTTTTGGGTACCCATGTACAATTAACATAACTGCATGACAATAGTAATCCAAGAAGAATCACACCCAAGAAATAGCACAATGATATCTCCCCTTAATTTTGAATTGGGTAGAAAGGGATAATATGTCTCAAGATGACAATATTGAAGTTAGTGGCAACCACATAGAATAAAGAAGACATGAAAAACTCCAAGGGAAATGGTGAATGGGGCTCCAAGGAGGAAGCAAACACCAAAGGTATACTATCAAGATGGCTGAAAGTTACTTAAGTTTGTGATGACATGAACTCAAAATGCATCTATTGAAAAAAAGAGTCGATAAGCAACAATGCTTCAAAAATTGGTGAGCTCGATGAATTGGGAGAGTGGAAAGGAACCACTAATCAAACTAATTGAGTAAACACCAAGCATAAAAGGCTCAAATATCTACACAAGTGGTTCAAATCTAAATACTTGGGCAAAAGGTCTAAAAATGTAGGGAGAGAAAGCAGCAACACCTATTCAATAGCCATTTTACTATCACAAGACTGCTCTAAGAAAGAAGCCCAATTGCTGAAAGGAAGTGTAGTATAAACAAATGTTTGTACTCCAAAAACAAATGAAGTACAATGATCACTAATGTTGATTCAGAAAGAAACTCAGTATTGTCAATCTCAAAGTTCGAAGAACAATTCTCTTCTATTGTTGATAGAGTTACCAATCAAACAAAAAAGGTGAAATGTCACAACCAACTCAAATCAAACAATGTGGCATATGGAAAAACTTGCACGAGTAGCCAATAAAGGGGAGCAAAATTCTTGGAGGCAAGGGTAGTTCACGTTTGTTCACAAATCCTATAATGTTCTTATAAAGAATTGGTGTGAAGATGTCCCAATGATGCTCTTGAAGAGAATAACACATTACCATGGCACATAATTTAGGAACACCCATGGATTCTACACAAGATCATAACTAGCCATGTCACACAAGAAAATCTCTGACAATGCTTAAAAATGAATAACTAAACTCCTAGTTGATGTCAGCACTATACTAAAAAACATCAAAATGTGAAAAGGCTAGATCACCATCAAAGGTGATGCTACAATGATGTCCACAATCTTTATCCTACTATATGAGTATGGAGATGCATTTCAATAAGCCCTAGAGGCAGAACCACTTGTAGACTCTATGTACATGAAGAAAAGGGAAAATGTGGCACTGGGGGCCATTACAGGAAAGAAAAAGTAGTGCAACATATCTGAAATCTGAGACTACCAATAGAAATATCTTGCACAAATATGTAATTTCAAAACAAATAGGGCTTGAAAAGCCTTCTATATGCCCAAGGTATGCTAAAAATAGGTCACCTAAATGGAAATGAGCCACTAATAGTCCAAAAACCTATCAAATATCAACATCAAAATTTGAAAACTACCAAAACACATGGACCACTATGAAGCTCTTGAAAAATTATGCATATTCAAAAAAAACATTAAAATGTGCTCTTGTGACTAAGATATGGCCTCTAGAAGAATTGTATCCCAAAATGGTGCACACTGGAGAGGGATCACGCAAAAGTTGAAGTTGTGGGATGTGGGTGCCAAGAGTTGAATGGGTACACTGATGTGGCAAAGATGTTAAATGTGCCCCTATGACCAAGATATCGCCTCTAGAAGAATTGTATCCCAAAATGGTGCACACTAGAGAGGGATCACACAAAAGTTGAAGTTGTGAGAATGTGGATCCCAAGAGTTGAATGGATACACTGATGTGGCAGAGATGTTAAATGGGCAAATAAAAAAATATTTTATTATAGGGGATTCACTTATCAAACTAGGCCCCACTCAATGAGTAATAGATTGATGGGTACAAAAGGAGAACATGTCTAGATTGCTCTAGAAAAACATGCACTTTCAAAAAATAGCACCAAAAAAGCATTGAAGTTTTGCACTTCTATGCAGCACCTTTACCAATATAACAAAAAATAGCCTTTTGTAGTGGACATGACCCCTTGTCACACTAGACCTAGACACCAAGCTTGGACATTTGAGTGCAATAAAAAATTGTCAAAAAAGAGTCACCTTGGGAAGCATGCAATCAAAGAATCCCCAAAAAGGGTTTACCACCTTGGAGTTGGTAACTTGGTGGTGACAATCAAACAGCCATCAAATTTAGCACTAGGCAAAGCAAGGTTGGTGGGGTTGCCTTAAAAAAGGCTTTGGATAGGGGCAACAAAAAACAAATTGATAAGGCCAAACTTGAAAAATTAAGGCAAACGCATAGGTTTTGAAACAAACAAGACAACTAGAAAAAGGACATTGTGTGAAAAAGGGGTAGGCAGAAAAACCACGTCAAAGGAGCTTTTTGGTACCCCTAAGAAACTCAATTTCCATACCCATTTCCATCAAATTTGTGGTCAAATGATCCTCAAGTTGTGTCAATCCATTCAAACTCATAGTCTTCCTAGTCAGCTTGCAATTTAAAGTTATTTAAATATTTTGTATTTGGTCTTTTCAACTAGGAGTTTTGCAGGGAAAATGTGATCACTGTTAGAATAAATTATATTCTTATATATATTAATGGTCAATATGATGTATTTAATAGATTAGATATTTTATATCTGTTAGGAGGACATTTAATGTCAGTAGGTAGATAATTAATATCTACAGTGCTTTATGCACTTCTTTATAATGTAATCTTTTTCATGTTAATGTAAGAGACTTTTTACCATTCACATGGTATCAGAGCGAGTTAGGGTTTCTAGGTAATTTCGTGGGCTTTCTAGAAGCCATAATCCAAAGTTCTTCAGGGCCGAATTTTTTAAAAGGGAAATTTCTGGTAAAAATTTTCGTGGGCCTGTAGGTCATAATTCGAAAGTTCTTCTCCTTTAATTTTTTCGGCCAGATCTTGTTTGTGCCCTAGTCGCGTCGGCTCTGTGTATGAAGATTTGCTGCCAAAGAAAGCTTTTACCCGCGTTTTTTACTGCTAAAGGTCGCGTTTTTTCTTGCCCTACCCACGCGATATTTCTCGGGTTTTTGCATATCTGGGTGGGATCTTCTGGTCGCGTGACTGACGGCCTTCTTTGGCGCGTGTTTTTCAGTTAAAATCGCGTTTTTTAGCCGCGATTTTCAGATTTTCTGAACGCGTTTTGAATTCTTTAGCCACGCGAGTTGATCTTCTGGTGACGGGATTTGTTCTAGAGAAACCTGAACGCGTTTTTCTTCTCCTCAAGCCGCGATTTTCAACTCTTTTCGGGTGGCGTTTGTTCAGATCTGAGTCGCGTTTTTCAGACGTCTTTTGAGCACAACTTTTGGTGTTTTTTGTGATTGAACTTGGTCGCCTCCTCTTGCAACCTGGTCACCTAGGGTTTGGAATCTTGTTTGCCACGCTTTTGTGAAGATTTCAGCTCATTTCTGCAATTTTTTCTGGTTTTCATGGCCGCCTAGGGTTTCTGCCAGCTCGACTAGGGTTTTGACCCTCAGTTTGAAGTCGAAATTTTATTTTGATCGCAGATTCCTTCTGGGTTTTCTGAGATCTCAACTGGGTTGTCGTTCATTTTTTCTAGGTACCTCGTTTTTCATGCCTCAAAATTTGTGCTGTCAAAATTTTCTGGGTATTCTTCAATCCTTCTGGGTTTTTATTTATCTTTTCTGGGTTCTCAGTAAAACCTCAAAATTCGTGCTAGGGTTTCGATTTTTTTGCCTTGGACTTTGTTTTCCAGAATCTGTTTCCGTTTTTTGTGCATTATTTTGTCGTCACCAGTTTGACCGCAAGGTACGTGATTGCATCTCTGACGAACATAATGCTCGAAAGCAGCCAAAAGTTCAATGGGAAGAAATACAACACCTAGAAGCAGCGCATGCTGACGATCTTTGAATATCGTTGTCTCGATCAAGTCGTCTTGGGGAACTCAACTCGTCCCACTGTAGCTGGAAAGGATCAGGGTAAATGGGATGAACACAACCGAGAAGCCGTCATGCTCATCAAGCTTTCAGTCACTGATGACCAGCTGCCACAAGTGCCGTCAGGCAAAACATCTGCTGAGGTCTGGACGACCCTGAAGGATCTCCATGAAACGTCAGATAAGAGTCGTGCATTCTTTCTTAAGAATATGCTCTTTTCAATAATGATGGACGAGAAGAACACCACTCTCCAAGAGCATCTGACAAAGATCAAGGAGATTCGTGACCAGTTGGAAGCTATTGGTCGAAAGATGGAGGAAGAGGACATGGTCGTCATTACTTTGAAAAGTTTGCCAAAGTCTTACGAGCATTTCATTGAGACGCTCAATATTACTTCAACAAACATTGACTTGAAGTTTCCAGACTTGTGTAACAAGCTTCTACAACAGGATCGTTGGAGACAGCAGTTTGGAAGCAGTACCAGTTCGTCCTCCACAGAACAAGCATTCTCAGCCAAATCTTCTGCTAAGAACAAAGGGAAGGCTCAATCTTCTCAGCCGAAAGGCTTTGGTTCTTCTCAGGACAGCAAGAAGAAGAAGAACATTCAGTGCAATTATTGCCATAAATATGGTCACATTAAAGCTGATTGTTGCACTCGGTTGGCTTCTGAACAAAAGAAGCAGGGAGGGTCTCAACAAAAGGCACATGTCGCTGAGCACACTGAGCAGAAAGAGTTTGCATTCTATGCGTTTATGGCCAAGAGAACTGCAGATCCGGTACATTCTTCTACCTGGTATATCGATTCAGGGGCTTCACGGCATTTTACTCATCGTCAGGATGGGTTCACAAAGTTCAAACCCTTCTCTGATTCTGTCATTTTTGGAGGAGGCGAAGAGTACACAGTTGCTAGTAAGGGCACTGTCTAGATTCACTCAGGAGGAAGAAATTTACTCTTTCTCGATGTCTACTATGTTCCTGGCATGGGACATAATCTCCTCTCAGTCAGTCAGATCATGAGGCATTCTCCCCAGTTGGATGTTGTTTTCAGATCCTCCACTTGCAGCATCATTGATCGGGAAACTCGTACAACAATTGCTATGGGACTTGAGGATCATGGTCTGTATAGACTTGTTGATTCCAGTGATTCTCAAGAGCACGCTTTGGCAGCCCGAAGTACAACCATCAGCAAACTTTGGCACCAGCGTTATGGGCACTTGAATGTGCACTACCTCTCTCAGCTCTCTCGGGAAGGTCTTGTTGCTGGTCTACCTGAGATCCAAACTCAATATCATGGAGTTTGTGGAGCCTGTCAAGCTGGCAAGCAGCATCGAACACCATTCTCGGATGGTGATTCTTGGCGAGCCTCCAAGGTACTTCAACTGGTTCATGCTGATGTATGTGGACCAATGAACACTCCTGTTATTGGGTCCAGGTACTTTTTATTGTTTGTTGATGATTTCAGTCGGAAAATGTGGGTGTATTTTTTGAAACATAAATCAGATGTGTTCAACACATTTCAGCAGTTTAAAGCCTTAGTTGAGAAGGAATCAGGTTCTCATTGTTACTCTAAGGTCAGATAATGGGGGGGAGTTTTGTTCAGCTGACTTCTCTTCCTTTTGTGCTACACACGGCATTAAGCGCCAACTCACTACACCATACACCCCCCAGCAGAATGGTGTTGTTAAACGTAGGAATCGCACCATTACTGAAATGGCTCGTTCTATGCTCGAGTACAGAAATGTACCTAAGAAATATTGAAGCAGTCTACACTACGTCTACCTCCTGAATCGGTCGCCTACACAGGCCATTAAGAAGATGACTCCGAAGAAGCCTGGTCAGGAGGCAAGCCTAAGGCGGGCCATCTGAAAGTCTTGTTCTACTGCTCATGTATGGATTCCAGGCTGGTTGGGTCCAAGAGCCAGACACTTATGTCTACAGTGACAATCACAAAGCCTACAGGTTGGTTGATGTGGAGACAGATCGTCTCATATTCAGCCGTGATGTTGTGATTGATGAGACTACTGGTCCATTTGTCCCTACTACCAGTCCTGCGGATCAGCCTATGAAGGTTCCTGATGAGGGTGTTCGTCTTCCTCTTGGTTCCCATGATGGGAGGGCTTCAGAGCATTGACTCTGAAGATGAGGAGTCTACTGATCTTGATCTCGCACCTCCTGACTTTCCTCAAGACTCACATCCAGATGACTTTGTTCCCGACATCCCAGGCGATGTTGTTACTCCTGTTTCAGATGTTGGCACTTCTACTCATCGGCCTAAGTGGTGGGCCAAGACAATTGGCGATCTTCATGATGATGAACTCATTGAGGGCCGATCAACTCGTAGCAAGAGCAAGCAGCACACAGTCAACTTCGCTCTTATGGCCAACATCCACAGCATCTACGAGCCTCATACATATTCAGAGGCTAAAGGAATTCCAGAGTGGGAACAGGCTATGCAGACAGAATATCATAGTCTTCTGAAGAATCACACCTGGGTTCTTTCTGATCTTCCTCCTGGGAAGAAACCTATCAGCTGCAAATGGGTTTACAAGGTCAAGTATCATGCAGATGGTACTCTGGATAAATACAAGGCTAGATTAGTTGCTGATTCGGGGATTCACAAGCGGGAGGGCATTGATTACAAGGAGACCTCCTGCTGCCAAGATGAGCACCATTCGTCTTCTTCTCGCTATTGCAGCCCAATTTGGTTGGACAGTTCATCAGATGGACGTCAAGAGTGCCTTCCTCAACGGTGATTTGCAGGAAGAAGTCTACATGACGCAACCTCCTGGTTTCAAGGTTGTCGGCAAAGAACATCAGGTGTGTAGACTCGTGAAAGCGCTCTATGGACTGAAACAGGCTCCTCATGCATGGTATTTCAAGATTGATCAGTACTTGGTTGATCATTGTTTTCAGCGCAGCCCTTCTGACAGTAATCTGTATGTCAAACACTCTGGTGATGATATTCTCTTTCTTGTTGTCTATGTTGACGATTTGATCATTACTGGCAGTTCAGCACATTTGATTGCGGCAATCAAACAAGATTTGTGTCAGACTTTTGACATGACAGATTTGGGGCTTCTCCATTACTGTTTGGGTATTGAGGTTTGGCAGACAACTGATAGTATTTTTATCTCTCAATCTAAGTATGCTCGCAGTCTGCTTGACAAATTCCGGATGCAGGATTGCAAACCTACCTCCACACCTATGGAGAAGGGGTTGAAGTTGTCAACCAACTCTGATTCACCTCCGGTCGATGAAACGACCTTCAGGCAACTAGTGGGCAGTCTCATCTACCTCACTGCCACTAGACCTGACATCAGTTTTGCAGTGAGCTACATTTCTCGCTTCATGACAGCTCCAAAAGCTAATCATTGGATTGCAGCGAAGTGAGTGCTGAGATATGTTAAGGGCACTTCAGACTATGGCATTCTGTATGGCAGATGCAAGGATCCAAAACTGATTGGTTACACAGACTCAGATTGGGCAGGTTCAGTGGATGACAGAAAATCTACTTCTGGGTATGTATTCAGTTTGGGTACAGGTGCTGTAACATGGACCAGCAAGAAGCAACAGGCAGTGGCTCTTTCCTCGACTGAAGCCGAGTATCGAGGAACCGTTAAAGCAGCATGTGAGGCAGTTTGGCTCCGCAGGATGCTTTCTGACATGCACATGTCACAAGCAAGACCTTCTCCCTTGTACACTGATAATCAAGGGGTGCTCAAACTGGCCAAAAATCCAGTCTTCCATGAACGTACCAAGCATGTCGAGCTTCATTGTCATTACATCTGCAAGCTGGTAGAAGACGGATCAGTTCAGCTGCAGTATGTTCCAACAGCGGATCAAACTGCAGATATTCTCACCAAGTCTCTGAGCTCGGATAAGTTTGTCAAATTCAAGGGGCAACTTGGTGTTGTTGACGAATTGACCATTAAGGGAGGGTGTTAGAATAAATTATATTCTTATATATATTAATGGTCAATATGATGTATTTAATAGATTAGATATTTTCTATCTGTTAGGAGGACATTTAATGTCAGTAGGTAGATAATTAATATCTACAGTGCTTTATGCACTTCTTTATAATGTAATCTTTTTCATGTTAATGTAAGAGACTTTTTACCATTCACAATCACATCAAAGCCAAAAATGATGAAAACAACACAAAAGACAAGGACAAAGCTGGGGTAGATGCAAAAGTTCAGCCATGCTTAACGAGAAGTGGTAGGAGAAGTTTCATACAACAAAAGCATGAAGAAATTGTTTAGAGGAACCCGATATAAGCATTTCAAGACTAAGTGAAAATTGGTATAAACCACCGATGGCAAAGCGAAGGAGAAGTTCTTCCAAGCATCAAAGGTGGCTTTAACATCGTTTAAAATTGCACCAAGGAATAAAGGAAGAATAGCCAGGGTCTAAGCACAACTTTCCATTGGTGATGCTGATCCAGAGTTCCACCCAAAGACAATCAAAAGAGGCAAAGTATTTATGAATCTTCACCCAAGATAGAAAAAGAGTTTTAAGTGTGAATGAAGCATGCTTTTGGCTTGGCAATGCCTAGTGAACTCTGCACCCAAGGTGGCAAAGGGACCAAGAAAGTGTGGCTAAGTGGTAGGAAGTAATAAAAAATTCCAAGTGCCATTTTGATAGGGCAATGCCAAGAGGAAATTTCCCCTATCATAGAAGTGTTATGAAAGCATGCTCAAATAGAGAAAGTAAGTGATCAGTAAATTTTGGTGCACAAACTAGGTGGCAAAGCCAACATGAAACTGCACCAATTACACAGAGAAAAACAAACCTAAAGATGGTTCACATGTTGATGGCAAACTGTCATGGCTAATTCTGCCTAATTAAGTAGTAAGTCTTTAAGTGAAACACACCAGCTAGAAGAGGGAATTTAGGTGATAGGAAGTGCACTTTTGAGTGGCAATGGCCACATAAAACCCTTCCAAACAAGTTATGAACTTGGCAAATAGCTAAGTGAATCCCACCAACCTTTTGAAAGGGAACAATCAAATATGGCACACAAATTCAGTGGCTTTGCCACCTAAAATCAGAGTCCAAACACAAGACACGAGATAGAAAGTGCATTAGTGATCAGTGCCTTGAAAAAAGGGATGTTTCAGTGTTAGTTTTAAAGCAAAAAGCAGAGACTTGAAAGCATGTGAACGCCTATGACAGTTGTTTTTCATTTGAACTCGAGGCATTTTATCTACTGTTTACAGCAGAAACAAGACTGTTTTGTAGGTTTGTGCAAGGTTTCCAACGCCAATATGAAGATTTTCAGATTCAGCAGCAGTCAAAGTGTAGTTTTCATCACCTGGGTTTGCTGTATCAGTAAGTTTCCAGTCTCCAATGCTGATATAAAGAGTCTTTGCAGTCTTAAAGCTGAATTTTCTCCTTCTCTTCCAAGTGGCTGTTCCTTTTTCCAAATAGGCTGTTGATCAAAATTTGCATAAACAGAACACTGGGTTGGTGAAGAGGAGATCGTCTTTCAGACCTGCAGTTCTCACCATGGCATCAAAAATGGAAAATTCAACCAAAAGCATTGGCCGAGGGTGAAGTTTTCAGTTTCAGAGCATCAAGGTTGGCAAGGAGTTTCCAGCAAGTTTATGTTCAAGATTTTTCAATGACATTCACAAGCTCCATAAAAAGTTCACCATAATTCAGAAGATCTAGCAAAGTTTGCAAGTCAAAGTTACTTTAGATTATCCAAAATAACTTAAGTGGCAAAAGTTGCTATTTCTCTAGAGGTGATGGATTTGAGCCTATTTCGAGGATTGTATTTTACGATTTGTTTTAAAATTAGTTTTCTTTAAAAATATTTTATTTCCTCTTTTTTCCAAATAGGGATAGGGGTTGCTTTAAAATGGAGCTTTACGGAGAATATTTTAATATTATTTTATCCCTAAAAGCTGCCTCTTGTGAACTTATAAATAAATGCTTGGGGCACATATTTGTAAAGATAATTGATGTTAAACTTGTGTTGCAAAAATTGTCAGTCAAGTTATTGTATTTTCGTGAAAGTTAATGAATGTTGGTGAAAGCCACACTTACGCTGCAAAAAGCCATTGTTCAACAAAATCGATTGTGTAACTATGATTGCATCTTTGCAATTTCCTAAAGAAAATCAAAAGCAAATTGTTTTAGCCTTTTAGGTTATACTTTGTATTGGCAACATATTGTAGCTTTGAATGCACTTCAACTATTTCCCTCATAAAATCAACTGGTGTTCTCTTGTGTTGATGTACATTTATTGGCATCAGGTTCAGCCAATAGTAGACGTTCATTTGTGTTTTTCATTCAAATTTGTGCTACAACCGAATACTAGTATTTGCTATAGCTATTAGGAAGTTGAGTTTTTGAGTTGTTTGTTTATATTTGATAACTTCACCTACTTTAAATTTGAAAATTTTGCTGCAAAGTGCTTGAATCTAGGGTAAAAACATAGCCAATTAGATATTTACATTTATGTAAAACCCACCATAAAATCTTGTATAATGTGCATACTTGTAAATTCTATTAGTTTTAGGTTTAGTTGGATCTCAAGGAGCTTCCACTTATAATTTGAAGAATGGTTCTAATATATGTGTTATTCTACTTTGTGTTGTCTTGCAAACAACAAATTAAAACACTGATGGAGCTGATACAAACAATGCCCACTATTAGGCAACGAGCTTAGGGGCAACAATTGAGCCTCCTCCTTCGTCATTAATTTTTTTAATATCATTTTAAAGACTTGTTATATTTAAAAAAACACATGCCTCTTTTTTTTTAAAAAAAATTGTAAAACAAAAACAAACCCTAAATTTTTTTTAAATATGAAAAAAAATCACCTTTCCCTTTAAAAACTTTAGATCCAAAATAAACCTAAAAATCAGTGTTTTGGAGTTACCCATACCTCCTTTTCTGATGAAACAAAAAATATTCCTAAGTTTTTGGACACTTCTTGACACAATGGTGTAGACAGATTTCTTCGAGGAAGCTCCAAATAAACTTGAACCTATAAACACATCCAAAGAAACTTTTGGACTCAAATTGAAAAGGTGGGCATAAAACAGGATTGCTCTAAAACCATGTTAGAATTGGCAAGATAATTGTGTCAATAACCTAGGAAGATCTATGCCTAACTACCTTTCACAATAACATCCAAATTCAATAAAGGAAAACACAATTGCAATAATAGACACTCAACTATTCTATTATGCTAAAAAACTCAAAGGAGCCTGAAATTAGCATAGCCATGCTCTTGAAGACTCGTCACTTAATCTCATATATATTACCTCTAATTATAATAGTCGAGGCAAGTCAAGTAGTTTATTGTGAACACGCCTAAGCCTCCATAGGAATAGTTAGCTAACATGTGCCAAATGTACCAATCAATCTCCAACTACATATCGGTGTGCACACCTACTAGTTTGACTAAGTGTACGCTTGCAAATTTGTGCACACTTGCAAGTGGACCTGTGCACACTTGCAAGTTGACATGTGCACACTCAAAATATGGTTGAGTTTGTTCACCTAAGTTAAGATTAAACTAATAAGCTTTCCTAAATTAAGTTTTACATTATTTTTACACTAACACAAATAACCAAAAAGAATCAAAGGGAATAAAATGTACAATAGGTACAATAGCAAAGGACTGGGGCAAAAGGGATCCTTAGATACAAAGCAAAAACAAAAAAAGTAAGAAAGTTGAAACAAAATATACACAAGAATTAACCCAAAAAGAATTACCCCCAAACTAGTGAAGACCTTAGAGGCCAAAGAAATCAAGACCACCCATGCAAGGAACCAAAATCTTCAAGTTTAAAGAGTTTGGAACACCTTGGAGGAGCCAATGTAATTATTATCAATCATTATAGGAGTACCAATGTAGAGCTTGACAATACTCATAGACGAAAGTCTAAGGCTACATGGGTTGGGCTAGTCAATTTTGCATAGAACTTCTACTAATATTCAAAGTTAAAGAACCACTAATAGTAGAAAAAAGTTAGTAATGTGAGCTTGCCCCTAAAGTTTGTGTCATGAAAGAAAGGTGTGAGGAGGGTCCCTAACATTAAGAAGAGATAGAGCCATGACCATTAGATTGAAAATTAGGGTGTTGAGGAGCCTTAGTTGTAGTAAATCACAAAGATGAGGAATGCCTCACTAATTTGTCCCCATTCATATGCAAATCAATAATGTCCAACGGGTGCTTTACACCTCCACCATCTATGACAAGTTGAAAGAAAGAAGCAGTCAGTTTAGTAGATCTAGGACAACCATATGGAGATCTACACTTGAACCTAATGACCTTGAGAAGGAAAAGGGTGTAGCACCTTTGATCAAGGTAGCGAAAGAAAGTGAATAGGGGACTGCCAAATTCTCTATATAAAGAATAGTACCTCCTAAAGATTTCATTATAGACGAGACACTAAAAAATAAAATGCTCCTCAAACTCCACCTCCTAAAGAGGACAAAGGCAACACAACCTTTCACTCTATGAAATATGGTGATTGTCTCAACACGAAGCTAAGGGGAGCACACTCACAATTGACCAAGGGAAATCCTCAAATCATGAGACTAATGATGTTGAAGATAGGGGGCCAAATGATGGTACCATCAAAGACCTATAAGAAATGCTCAACATAGAAAGCTAGTTTGGAGCTGAGAGAATTCAAAGGGGAAGTCCAAATAACTTGGATGTATTAGTTGATACATCAAGCACCTCTCTGATTGGTCGACCAAGCACCCTTTTCTCAAAAGAAGGTGATAAGGAGCACATAAGAAGTACCTAAAGGAAGAGAGCTGCTCCAAAGAAATGTCAATAGACTAGAAGAGCAAACAAACCTCAAGGAACCAAAACACCAATGTCAAGGGAGACTTAAAGAGGCATTCCCCTCCAAGGAACAAAGTGCCAAAAAAGGATATCTACCACAGAACAAAGCAAAACCACCTATGGATCTTGTCTTATGTATAAACCAAGTAAGTCCAAGGATGTTATCAAGACAAAGGGGTTAGGCAACAAATTTAAGTTGGACGATATGTTGAAGAATCATTCATTTGTACTAAATTATACAATAAAGCATAATCATCCCCAAACCTTAAAACCATCAAATATTGTTGGCTTAACCATTGCCTCAAAAAATTCCCATTACTATGATTTGAACAAATTTTCAACAACTTTCTTCGCTACAAAAGAACTAAATTCATTTCTTATGCTTTTTAGTAGTACTTGCATGTTATTTGAGTTTATTTTTATGAAATTATGTTTCCAAAACTTGGAGAAACACTGAAATTTCATTTATCACATCATTCATTTTTTTTGTATTTTTTCCCTTGAAATGGGCTGAAATTTTGATTATTCTATTTAATAGACTAATAGTTGAATATCAAAATATATTTTTTAAATTGTTTCAAACTTTTGAGGTGAGTCAATGGTTATAGATATGTTTAGTGTGCAATCTCAAGAGAATGCAAATTATAACAATGGAAAATTCTTCTCTGTTGATGGTATTCAATTTTGGGTTGCTTGATCTCATTATTTCAAGGAGTTATTCACCAAAGTATGGCAAAGCAAATCCACTTATATACCTCCTAGAAAAATCAAACTGAAAACCAACATCTTGGAAAGAAATTGTTCTAAAGTTATTCTGTTCATGGAAGAGCTGAAGGTCACAAGTGGCACTTGGGTGCTCTATCATCATTATGGTTGGATGGGCATTACACACTATTCAATTTGTAATTTTATAGCAATACGTAAAAAAGCCCTTATTTCCTTAGCATTGTTGATTGTTTTAAAAAGCACTGGTGCCAAATCAGTTCCAGATTTTAAAAAAAGCTGCCGAGGAGGTTGGCCCTTCTAGTGTAGTGCAAGTGGCTACAAAGGCATCATTCATGTGCAAGGTAACCAAGAAGTTAGTTGATGCTACTTATAAGTTATAAGAACATCTGCTGGAGCCCATGTTATGTGACTATAATGAAAAATGCACTAAAGGAAACAAAGAAAATTAAGCAGGTAAAACATCTGCCGAGTACAAGGGAGGTGCAAATGTTCATATGTAATCACCACATGTCATTGGCATCATTTCAATCCTTTTCAAAGAAGGAATTCTCTAAACTAGTTGAGACTCAAACTGCATCCTATTTGAATAAACAAAATGATGTTTATGTTGCAAGAGACCTTGCAACTAATGATAATGACACAAGAATGAACTAGGTGGGGGGAATCCAAGACACAACAATAGAAGAGGGTGATGAATGTGGTGGCCAACAATTATTTTTGGTTAGATCTGAGATACATCACATCCACTATATCCCTTGTTTTTACCATCATCAGATATGGGGACTCTTATAGTCCCAAACTTCGAGAGATCTATAAGTGTATTGATAGCAAAGGCAAAGGTCATCATTGCCCTCTGGACAGATCATAAAGAGAAGTGTACTCAGAGAACTCAAACTGAGTGACTATTTAAGAGAACTAATGTGATCAACTGAGCCACTAGCCCCTAGGTTATCATGCTATCATAAATAATATCCTCAGTACTTTATAATTAGTAATTGGTTATTTCCCTTAGCTTGAATCTCTAGAGCTTATGCAATGTGCCTATCATGTAAACCATAATAAAGAGTATATGAGGACATTAAACAGCATAACAGCAACTGAATACACCAAACAGATTCATGATGATGAGAATATAGAGGGTTTATCAGCTGGCAGGTCAAACTCAATAAAACATTTTTATTGCCAAAATAATACTTTAAGGCTGGACATAGCCTACACTCACCTAAATTTTATAGCAGCATCATACTTGGTTATAGCCTGTGCTAGAATGTGCTGATTTCCACCTTCTAACTGGTATCTCATCCTCATAAATGCAATCTACAACTATTGTTCTGCTATGATTAACATATTGTTAAGATGAACAATTGATTGTCATTGAGTTTGGGGAGTTTTCCCTGGACTTAGAGTCTTTGACTGTTATTCACCCATGTTTAAACTCAAATTAGAAGGTTTCTGCTAATAATCACAAATCAACAGAAAAGAGAGGATGTCAAAGAAATTGAAGAGGCATGTAAAGAAATTGTTGCATTTGACTAGATGTACAAGTAGTGAAGCAGGTAAAGTTACTCCATTTGATCTATAAGATAAGAGGGTAGAAGAGCTTTAATTGGTTGGTTGATGATCAAATCTCAAAATACACAGCCAAATAATTGCTTCCCTGTCCCACTACATATTTGAATCTTGCAAGAAAAGTAAAATATATAATTGAATACTAATTAACCAGTTGACATACTGTTTGCAAAAACTAAACCCATTTTTAATCAGTTTAACATTAGGCACTCATTTCTTACAAACACAAAATAGATGTTTGAGAGTTGACTAGGAAAGAATAAAAGCAACATACCTTTCTTACTTTCTTTATACTCTGAAGACTCCTCTACTTTTGTACAGGAGAATGGCAGTATGGATTTATGCATGCCATGGTAAAAGATACTAAGAATTTGGTATACAATGAAAAGTAGGCAGGCAAGAATAATGACAGCACCAGCTCCAATAACTCCATAGACCCATGCTTCCATCATTTCCTTTTCCCAGCAAAGATTATCCTACCAATATATCTGTTGATTAGATAAAAACAGAATTTTATCTTGATATATGTTAACAAATGCATAATCCAATCCAAGTTCTGAACAGAAAAGGTAATTTTGTAGAATCACAGGAAATGAATACAAGTATTCCCCTCCTGAAAACTGAATAGAAGTAATCAACTTGAATTGCAGTTATCATTATGAGGGCATTTTATATTTATGATAATTTAATACAAACTGCTTGGTTTTGTAATCTGTATTGAAGTCATGTTCCAACGTTCCACATAGATGCCTTTTAGCATATTCTTAATTTCATAAGATGTTTGATGTCACATTATCATCTCTGCTTATCTCCGATGCTATCTTTCATTCTACTCATAACTTTTCTAGCAAGCATCAAAAGCAGACAAATACTTTGAATGCAACTCATTGCATGCACAATCTTTTGTAGTAAACTTTCCAATGACCTTTAAAATCACTAATAATTAATAATATTATCACTTGTATCAACAACAAGCCAAAACAACTTTATCAAAATATGTTTTGTGATAGAAGGATCTTCCTTTGGTTATCAACATGCAACAGAGTCGCCAAACATTAGAAACCAACTGTGCTATTTATAATGTAGAATTCCATGTATAAAATAAACTACAAGCATTATAAATTTGCATAAGCCTTTAAGAACTGTAATGAATGGGCATGAGATGTGATTTATTGAACTTAAGAATGACAAGGGCTAAATATCATTTATAATCACTGGCATTTCATGACTGTACCGGTTCACCTGTGGCTCCACTCTATTATGATTATACAGTTACTTGATATTATCATATATCTCCTGTGTGGTACGGAGCCCTCTCACCTAAGATACTAGTAGAGAACCAAGGGGATGGCAAACAGAATATGAACACAAAATTGTGCCAAACCAATCATGATAATGGTACTGGACCAAACCAGGAATGGACCCTTATGACACATTGCAATTATCCATTAACTACTTGTAAAACCGTACATACAATAGTGAATAAATCATGCTTTAGATGCATGTGCAAGTTCCCAATGAACAACAGGCAAGCATCCATTACTGGCTTGCGGTAATAAGCTCATTAAATTCCTGAATACTATTGCAGAAATTTGTGTGTCAAGCACACAAGGGTCTTACCCTATGAGTCAGATCAAAGTCTTGTCAAGGCATGAACTACTAGACCCCTCTTACAAGTTACACCTCACTCCCAAAACCCCACTTCCTTTCATAATGCACCACCTAGGGACACCCAAACTAAGTATTGTATTACTTATGAAAATGAAGGATACATAACAAATTTAGATGTAAACCAACCATCAAAATGATATTTTTTCATACATGGAAAGGGACGAAAATGTCAAAACCCTTCTATAGATGAAAAATAAAATGTTTCAGCTTTTAAGGAGTTGATTCCAGCAGGCAGAAAGGACGTCAGATCTATTGGAGAAGCAGCAATGTTGAGAATTGTACACCAATCTCTATTGAACCACCTTGAAAAGACAGGCCATGTCTACTAAAACACAAATTTATAAATTAAGACATTCAAAACAATAATGTGGACTAAGAACATTAGCATTTGAATAAAACAAATATTGATTGTATGCTCTACTAACGAAAATAAATCACCAACAGGAGTAACAATGTTTCATTGGATTTTGCCAGTGATGACAATATAACAAATTATTACATACGGATGGATTCAACACCCAATTGAACTAAAATTATGTGTTCATCCATCCTTAGTCAACAAGGTTTCAACATTCTGATCAAGCCCCCGCCACTTCTACCATTTGCCATCATGGTATGTTTGAAACTTACTCCAACAGTCTTCAAAGCCTCTTTCACATAAGGGCCAAAAAAGCAATGCTTAGAGAGGCGGAATATTGTTAACAAAAGACTCCTCATTACATTATTCATGTAGAGTCTGTGCCTAAATATTACGTTCCTAATAATTTTAATAATTAAGAGATGTCATTCAGAGTAATGTTCTTTGCATGGATAAGATTGCAGCAAGGAAGTCAAAAACAAAACCAATATAAAATATCACTAAACAAGGTTTATCAAGTAAGGTCTAAGTGATTTTTACAAGCTTATTATCACTACTTTCATTCCAGCAGAGCCATCTTCCTCTCAAACGCCCTTGGTGGATTATTCGTCCAACTATTGAGTGAAATGCAACCTTCAATCAGGTCCGAAGTGGGTTCATTTGCAACCAAAAGATCAATGTCTCGGGGCCCCAGCTGTTGATCTGCAGAATTACTCCAATAGAACCACACCATGACCACATTAAACACTGTAGAATCCAACACTATTTTAATTGGCTCAAAGAACTCGAGCTTATTATGGTTCCCTCCAAAATAGCATTATAAGCTCGGTTCATGAACTAGATTGCATGAACGATGTAAATCCAAATTTGATCTGCGTGAGATTTTTTCATTTCTTTTCATGTATTTTTACCCTGGTGAGAGAACCAGGGTTCAAACACTAATCCCTGCTTATTAGGATGCCCGAGTTCAAAGCCTGCCTGTAAAAATTTTCCGAGCAGAGGGGATCTGGGTGATCCAGGTGAGCCAAGATTATAGCCAATTGTAAGAGAAGACGCCCACTACTACAAATTTCAAACAGTAAAAGCCTAATAATCTCAACTCTGCATAACTGGTATAAGCATGCCCAAAAATCTCACTGTAACATAATCTTCAAATTGTAGTATGAACCAGAACACATAATGGCTTTTGGGATGCTATAGCCTTGTAAGCAAAACAAACATAAGCGGTTTAGAATAATCTTTAGTCCATCTAGTCTCTATCCTTGTTCATAATCCTATCTACTTATACCTCTATCTACCTATCTTGCAATAGGGTATTGCCACCGAGGTTCATTTCACAGAGAGCATTGAAAAAGGAGAAAATTCAAGAATGCCCTGCTCATCAGTTAATTGACCCAGAACCCAAAAGTCCATGATTGAAGAAATTCAAACCCACAAGAACATTTAAAAGAGAAGCCCCTAAATTCACACTGCACAAAAAACAACATCAAAATTTGGAGCTACTAACCTCTGTGCGCAGGGCTTAATGCATATAGGTCCTTTGGTCCTTGATTGGAAGCAGCTCGTCCGATGATATGTTTAACTTCCAAGCACATCTGAACGGAAGTTAAAAAACAATGTTCCACGGACGGTCAAATTTCTTGGGGCTAACAAGACATACTCATCGATATCGGCTGAATATTCAACTTAGATCAGGTGGAGTAAAGCCACAAAGGTGGCAAAAGAATTATATGCCCCGAAAATTGTGGGGTAATGTGTGTCGGGGTGGTGGGGTCCTGCAACGCTCTTTCAACATAGGAACACACGTAACTTGTCCATGAAAAGCCCACAAATTTTAAACAATGAAACGAAATTTGAAAACTTAGGGAATATTCGGCTTGGTGGCAGTATTCTTCAGTCCCCTCACCTGCCAAGGTAGGTTTGTTGTCCAATTACCTGTAGTGGATTTTGATTGGGAATGGGAAGGTATAATCCCTTCTATGCACGCTTTAACAAACATTGGCACATTCATTTGGTGTATGTGGGTGTATCTGCTCCAGTACCTACGGAAATTACCTAATTCTTACGTTGCTTGAAGATCCATTCTGCATTATTCCTTCAACTGCAATTGATGATCCCACCTTTTAATGTTTTTTCTGTTTTTTTTTTTTTTTAGTAAGATTTGATTAGTGTATTTTAATGTTTATAGCTAATTCGAATGAGTTGGTCATGAATGACACTTTTAGTTTATTATTTTTAAACATTCAAGGAAAACAACCTTATTGTTTTTTTTGTGGGTTTTATTATTTGGAGAGTGAAATGAAAGGAGCTTGTTGACCACAAATGTGTTTGGTCGTTTACATTTTATAGGTCAAATCTTATTTTTAGTATTTTGGATTTATTTATGTTATTTTTTATATGTAATAGTTTAGTATTTAAATGGTGTATTTATGTTTATGAGTTGGTATTTAGTTTAAATTTGATTAGAGTTGTAGTTTTAGTCTTAGTCAATATCTTGATCTCATTCTCTCAAATCAAATTTAATCATTGACCCAAGTCAAGTTAGGCAACTTTGACTGCATTTTCTAAAGTCAAATGTATTCATGGGCCCAAGCAAACTTGACCCTAACTAGTCATTACCCATCAACTCACAACAAAATATTTTATTTTATTTTTTGTTACAACAAGGTGTCCCCGCGGCCCTCCGCCCAGCGTCACCTAGAGGCGAGCAGGGGGGCGAGACTAGTCCCTGCGAGTGTTTGCAGTGCCGGCCACCACAACCACCAGGTAAGTACCGAGAGCGGAATCGAACCCGAGACCATGAGGAGCCATCCCACAGCCTCAAGCCAATCCCGCTACCCGAGCCGGCGACCTCACAACAAAATATTTACAATGAAATGCTAACATGGTATAAAAAGGACAAAGCCCCAAGTCATTTAAACATATATCATTTATCAACTATCTATGAGGAAAAAACATTTATCATTTGATCATAGAGAACATTACATCAACTTTTGCATACACATGGACAAATATATAGTTATTTGTATTTTTCTTGGCATGTTTTTGAGCTTGTTCAAACTGTTGCAAAGACAGTTGTCATTGCACCAAAAGATCAACCTATTAATGCCCGATATGATCGCCAGAGTTACTGAATCCACGGGGGGCGGCTAAGCCATGTCATAAACCCGAGCATTTCCCTACACAACGCATGGAGACCAAGGGCACACACCTTGCAACAATCCCCCCCAAGCGCAAGGGAGGGATTCGAACCCGTGACCCAGACTCTGATACCAATTGTTGTAAAGACGGTTGTTGTTGCACCAAAAAGTCGACCTGTTAATACCCAATACAAATGCTAGAGTTAATGAATCCACGGGAGGTGGTTAAGCCATGTCACAAACCCGAGCGCTACACTGCACAGCACAAGGAGACCAAGGGTGCACACCTTGCAACACAAACACCATTGAATAGGTGCACAAGGCCTAACTAGAATCAAGATAAGTCACAAATTCTTCCCACTTGATAGCAAACTTTACTAGCACATGTAAGTAATGTGCAATTCAAGAAAGTGCAAACAAACATATCTCACAAGGGTAGGAACACATAATCATGACTACCATTGTAGGTTCAATGTCATTTGCATAGCTCTAACTTAGCACATAATTTGTTACCACTTTTTTGGAACTCCACTATTCAAAATCAAATTAGCAAAATTTTAAATTGAATTTCAAAGTGTGTTTCAACAAAACATTCTTTGTCACAAATAGAACAAAAAGCTTCTTTCTCTTTCAATACCATGCATTTAAGTTCTTTATCTAAATTCAACTCTTCTATCTAGATTAATTATAATATTGATTACCATTATAATTTTTTGACCTAAATATTTAATATAAGATATGTCTATTCCTCTACAATTTATACATTCTTTTCACTTTTTATTTTTTTTGAAAATGTAAAATGTCGTTAGTTCCTTTTGTAAGTTTGTCGAGGAATCTCTAAAATATTTGTTGTGG
>VDFB02268178.1:0-26655 GCA_007258455.2 Sequoia sempervirens | reverse complement strand
TCAATGTAAGGAACCATAAAGACTTCTTGTATCTCCAATGTTAGATAGTTTATATGCTTTCTTCTAAGAATTTTGAAAATAGGCTTCGACATCTTACATGTCAATTCAAAAAATGTAATTGCATGTAAAAATAGAGATGTTTTCCTATAATGGTGGACAACATTTTTGAATAAGTCAACTTGTTAGGTGAGGTTTTCCTAGATTTTATCACCTAATTTTCCTAGATTTTCTCATCTGATTTTCCTAGATTTACTCTCCTCTCCCATCTATAAATAAGAGAGGATTCTTTTGTAATGGTTACCTTTTATCTTTTGCAATGAAGTGCTACCCATTTGAGAAGAAAATACTAAAACTTTGAGTTCATCTTTGTGAATCTAATTTTGATCAATAAAGAGGTGAAGTTGCATACCAAACTTTGTGTTGAAAACAATTATCTTTTGATTTGATCGGATTGGTAGTGATTACTAATTGAGATTGAAAAGGCTTTAATTAAATCTATGTAAACTTTGAGTTACACCCTTTACTTGAATTTGTGATATTGATTGAACACTATTGGTGAATTCTCTATAAGACTTTGTGCTTATATTTATTCATGTTGCTCATGGGATTATTGTGGAGTATATAGAAGACTTTGAGATTCTCATACAATGTTGGTTGCTATCTTCAAGGATTCATTGTTGGAAGCTACATAACGACTTTGTGCCTTCGTGAGATTTTCTTATTTATCATTTATCATTATCATGCTAGTATTCTTAGGATTTGCTTTGACAAGATAGGAATATTGGAATTATTGCTTAGTTTTAGTTTGAAGTTGTATTGCATCAAGAACTTAAAATTGTGAAACATTATAAAACATATTCTCTGAAAAAAGAGAGAATCATGGATGTGACACACCCCATATCATTATTGTAAATATTTAATTATTTTTCCTTAGTTTCAATTAGCAATAACAAGAGAACCTCCCCTTTCTAAGAGGAGAGATTATATCTCACATAGTTGTGGCTAAAATCAAGGTTTTGTAATCTGTTAAAAGGGATTACATAATTTTCACCCAATAGTTAGGTAGATAAGGAAAAGATGAAAGTAGAGTCATTGGGTTCCCAGAAGTTTTCAATCCAAGCTCCCATTTGCAAGGAGATATTTTGGTAGGAATGTGACGGGTTTTGTGGGGAATCAATTATAAGCATTTGATTGAATCTTGCTTCAAGGGTAGGCTCACCAGGTTCTCTAAATATTTCATCATGTTCAATGTTAGTAGTGAAGGACAATGAATCCCATTCATACTCATTGGAATTGACATCAAATTTGTAGGATTCCTCGGATGTCTCAGTCTCATATGAAGTGTCAACGACCTCAGTCAAGGTCAACTTAGTACTTGGAGGACTCGGTTTCGGTGGAACATACCCTAACCCAACATATTTTGGTAATTTAGGAGGCAGTAAAGGTTTTGATATCCCATTTTTTTTTAAACCAAGGCCGCTATGTCTATCATATCCTTGTTGCTTCATTAAAAGGAACCCTTTTGGATATCGTTCAATTTGTAATTGTTTAGGCTTTGTCTCCTCCTCTTCTTTATACAACCATGTATAAATGTTAGGATTGTGGATGATAACCTTAGGATGCGTAGGATGTGGTTTGCCATAAGAATTTGGTGATTTGGGTTACTTTCCAATGCAAAATAATCTCTTCATACTATATTCTCCACATCCTTTGTCTTGAATCTATACTTTGGGTGTGGATGGTGCAGTGAATGGAGTGGATGATTTGATGAGGGTAGATGGGCCAATGAAGTGTGATGAAGTGGAAGATGAGGTCTCTCAATTTTTGGGCACTTGATGCTCAATGGTTCCTTTTAGGTTTGTGCAATACTGAAAGGGATCAGGGTCACCAAGAATAGTAATTTCAATGCCATTATGTGGGAACTTTAGGCATTGGTGGTATGTGGATGGGATAGCCTTCATAGCATGAATCCATGGGCAGCCAAGGAGAAGGTTGTAGTATAAATCCAAATCTAAGACATGAAACACTGTGTTCTGTATTGTTGGATCAACTCTTATGGGAAGCGAAATTACTCCTTCAGATGAGGATTCAACATCATCATAAGCTTTGATCACAATTTTCTTGGTTTGGTCTATGCAATTCTTAGAGTATCCCAATGCTTTCACAAATTTTAGTGAGAAAATGTTCAAACCTGCTTCATTGTCTACTAGGACTCATCTAATCTTATGTTTATTAATGTAGAATTCAAGGTGTAGGGCATTATTATGATTGGATTTTTGTGCGGAAAAGTCTTGTTTAGAGAAGGTGACATGATGTGGTAGAGCGAGGTATCCAAACATGGCCTAAAATTCAATGACATCTAGGTTAGCAAGTATGGATGCTTCTTGCAAGGCTTTATCAAGGATAGCTTAGTGTTGTGGTGATATACGAAGGAGTTCCAAGATAGAAATTTGTATAGGCGTCTTCTATAGCTGGTTTAGGAGATTGTACTGACTTTTTGGCTTTGGATGGAGGAGATCCTGGAAGAGTTATTTTGGCTTTGCAAGTGGTCACCACACTCTGAACTTGGATTATTTATGGTAATGGTGGAAATGTGATCATCAAAGGGTCTTACATTAAGGATAATAGTGCTATAATCATGTTTGACGGTAGCATAATTGGCATTGTTGTTATTCCCTGAACTGGAGGCTTTTCCTTTTTCATGATCTTGCAAGGGAGTTTTGAATATGGTATGGTCAACATTTGTTTTGCCTTATGAATTGTCAATTGAAATGGTTCCCTATTCAATGAGGTCTTGGATGAAATTTTTTAGTGTCCAACATCTAGATGTTTTATGTCCTTTTCTATGGTGATATTCACAATATTCATCTTCTTTCCACCAGTCAGGTTTGATCAATGAGGGTTCATAATTTTTTATGTCTAGTCGTTGGATGACATTGGATTGTAAGAGATGCTTTAGGACTGATTCAATGGGTTCACCTAGTCAGGTGTATGTGCTCTTGGCTCGGGGAGGACCTCTGTGTTGTTGATTGTTTTGGACTACGTTCAATGTTTTTCTTTGACCTTTTGTTTGGGTATTTGATGTGTTTGATGAGTTTGATGAGGAAGGACCTTTGAGATGAATGGTAGGACCTTTTTTTATCACTTTGGCATCAACAAATCCATCATTCATGACATTCTTATTTCAAGACCAATATTTTCTTGTCATTATTGGGTTTTGGAGTCTCTTTGTGTACTTTGACTAGTCCTTTTGTGACAAGACCATTTTCAATAAGGAAATAATTATAAAGGATTTCATCAAAAGTTGTGCAACATTGGATTTGAAGACTACTCATCATTTCCCTATTAAAATTTTCCACAAACATGGTGACTAGTCGTTTCTCAAGAATGTGACAAGGGAACTTGCTAGCTAGACTTCACCATCTTTGATAAAATGAGGTAAGTGATTCCCCTAATTATTTGGTTGTGCATAATGTTGCAAGGGTGGCATCAATTTCAATGTTAAAGGCAAAGTGATTAATGAATTTATCAGCTAGTTCACCATGTATCAATGGGTAAATTTTAGGATTAAGGTTAGTAATGATTAGATCAATAATATAAACCCAAAGAAGTTATGAAGCACAAAGAAAGCAAATAATAAGAATAATTATACCAGATATTCATTGAAGCTTCCATGGTTCACCTCCATAACACCTCCTAACTTGTAGCATATGATTGATGCCCTCAGATTGAGTGTGAGCTTTTTGACTATGACATTGTCCTATGCAAGTTTTGAAGGATTTGAGAAAAACTATGCCTATGCCTATGCCAAATAACTCTAAGATGAAAAATAACTCTAAGTCTTAATATGCCAGAATAATAAAATCTAACTGTCTAATCTCAAAATGAGAGCAAAATAACATTTTATAGAAAACACAATTTTGAATGGACAGACGGGATCGACTCTTAATAGAAACCTAAAATCAGAGGATGAGATTTAATTAGACAATCCCTAATCAGGGTTAGGGAAAAATCCTTAGATGAGTGGTTGAGATGTCATCTGAGAAAATCAGATCGGCGGTGGAGAATAAATGAAGATAATTAATTAGAAAAATAAAGATTTTCGAAAATCAAGAAGATAAAGACTGCCTGATTTATGAGATTCGAAAAATCAAGAAGATAAAAGGTGGACTGAAAAGAAAATTTGAAAAATCAAGAATCTGCTCAACTACTTGATTTTTGGAAGAAAGTTACCCATTTGAATTAAATCAACTCAAAATATGGATTTTGTGAGATAATGAATAATCTTTTTCAGATTATTTACTAAAATGAAGTGACATTTAATAAAAAAAAATCATTTTAAATAATAAATCGATTTAAAATGATGGAAATGTTAAATTGAGTAATTAAATAATTAAAGATAATTATTTAATTTTAGAGGATTATGACTGATAATTAAATAGATTCATAAATTCATTTAATTATGGAAATTAGTAACATATTGAATAAATAAATAAAATTTATTTATTTAATAATCAGGAAGAATAAATGGATAAGGGTAATTAAACAAATTAACAAATTTATTTAATTAAAGGAAGACTTTAGACAATTAAAGACGTATTGAATAAATAAATAACATTTATTTATTTAATACTCATGAAGAATAAAAGGACATCAATTAATTAAACAATTATAAATTATTTAATTAATAGTCAAATGTGGACCAAGGACATAATTAAATGTCATAATTATGCTAGGACGAAAGTGGTAAAAATAGAGCTTGCAGGCCTAGGTCATTTTTAAGTGTCTACATTTTTCCCCTCTTTGTCATAATGCCGCTTGTCGCATTGTGACAAAGAAAATAAGTCAAAAATATGCCCCAGTAATGGTACAAAGTATCAATGCCCCCTCGGGAAAATTTGCAAATTTTGGATCAGTGGCAGAAAAATTTGGAAAGGGTCCCGATAAGTCTATTTGATGACTAGAAAAACAATGGCGCAGACGGTTTCGGATTCTGACACGTTTAAGGCAGCCAATGGGGTGGTCAAAGTTAGTCAAATGAGCCTCCAGTAATAACCTAGTTGACAAATGCCATTTTGACTATATAAATAGGTTGACAAAGGGGTTAAAGTCAATTCATTCTTACTATTTACATTGCAAATTTCGAGAGTGCAGAGCGAAAAGGAGTGCAGCGAGGATGGTGATTCTAGTGACAAAGCATCGCGGTGAGATCGTGTGGACTTTCAGGCGGCTAGAGGGCTTAGAGCCAATGGTATGTACCCCTAACTCCCTTTGTATTTTTTTTGTTTTGCATGCCAAAAGTTAGGTTTTAGGGGGAACAAAAAATGCGCTGTGACGCACACGCGTGCGCGTAAGCCGCATTCAAATTCATGTTCGACGCATTTGATGCACCGCGACACAAGTGCAAGGGTAGTTTAGGGCAGACCGAGGGATTGCAGTGCATTTGACAAAAACTGCAACGCATTCGCCTTTTTGAGCCGCACTTGAAAGTTATAATGCCACAATTGTCATTTTGTGACGCAATCATTTGTTTTAGTGACCCATTTGAATGGAATGATGCAATCATCATATATCGTGATGCAAGTGCTCTGATGCAACGCATTTGAGCAACCGAGTGACGTAATTTCCATGTTGCAATGCATTTGAAGTACGAAACGATGCATTCGATGTTTTGTGATGCAATTGCAGTCAACGCGACACATTTGACTTTTGCTTTGACTAGGGCTAATTTTGATACTTTTCCAATTTGAAATGCTTTTGATGATACTGATAGTTTCCTAGAAGGTACTGACACGTTGTTTGGCTTTGTGCAAAGACAGCTTGCCCCTATTTACACGTGAGAGAGAAGACCAATGACATTCCGGTTTGCTGACCAGCTGACTCCACGGGAGTGACGACGACTGATGCAGCTAGGTCTTTTCTATGCCACCTATATGCCCGCTATTCAGGAAAATAGGGGACTACTGACTATGCTATGCGAGCATTGGCATTCTGAGACATGTTCCTTCCACCTGCCGATGGGGGAGGCAACCATTACACTAGAGGATGTCTACCTCATTTTACGAGTGTTGATCCGAGGAGAGCGGATTGTCTACGACCCTTGCCATGGCGAGCAGACTTTCAGGGCATACTATTGAGATGAGGGTGCAGGACTCGGCATCCAGGGATACGAGATCTGCTGGGAGTTTATGGCAGAGCACTATGCTCATTTTGATGCATTCCTAGCGACATTTATTGGCGGTATTTTGATTCCTGACCGTCGCGGTCATGGGTTCCCTATTGGCTGGGGAGACGTCTTGGTTGGGATGAGACAAGACAGGACAGTGTATGCTTGGGGCCCTTGTCTATTGGGCACACTCTACCACCAACTACATGAGGTCATCTACTAGAGAGCCGAGAGTATCTCATGTGGCACTACATTGATGATGATTTGGGCTTGGGAGCACATAGCTATATTTCGACCACCCATTCAGAGACCACAACTGGCCAAGGGGATGCCCTACGCCTATTATTATGTCAGTTCCTTACAACAGACGTGGATGGGAGAGACGGGTTGGTGGTGTCACAAGATTGATACTATGGTGTCATTTATCTAAAGGCTATACAGAGACTACCAGTAGTGGGATGACGAGGTGGACCATCTCAGCCTATGCAGACAATATCAATCCTTGATTAGCAGGACAATGCAGAGCCAGCTGATCATAGAGATGTACCTACCGCAATGTGTCCTCAGACAGTTCAGAGAGCAGTAGGGTGTACTTGCAAGGACAACCGAGTATGCTCAATCTTCCTGAGAGTATGCTTGGGGGCAAGCCATTCTTGTAGCATTCACCGAGTAACAGATCGATGGGCTAGGAGCCCAACCGTGGGGATGGAGAGGTGGGATTGCAGATCCTAGGACCACAACAGATTACGATCTATGGTTGTAGGCACATAGACCAGTGCCACTGACAGATCCCGATGGGCCAGCACCTGTGGACAGATGGTCAGTGATACCTCGTGTGTTGAGATCCAGGCGAGGAGGCAGAGACGGTGATAGGGGCAGAGGCCAGGGGAGGGATGGAGGCAGGGACAGAGGCAGGGGGAGAGATGGAGGCCAGGACAGAGGCAGGGATGGGGGCAGAGACGGAGGTTGGGGTGGAGATGATGAAGATGATGGGGATGATGGAGGAGATGGCCATAGACAAAGGAGATGGAAGGAGGAAGAAGGGAAGAAAGAAGGAGAGAGGGAGGAGGAGCAGCCGAGGTAGGAGGAGGATGTAGACGTGGATGTGGGAGTCGGTGGAGAGGATGATGATGATGATGATGATGATGCCATACACGAGGCTGAGAGATTACTACAATTTAGGATGGTGGAGGGAGATGAGGAGATACCATCCAGTTCAGTGCTGCCCCATGATGCTACGACAAACCAAAGGGTGGAAGACCTTCAAAGGAAACTGGATGAGAGTGCGGCAAAGGTCAGGGCACTATGGGCAGAGCTAGAGGTTTCTCGGGTAGAGCGGGATTAGGCAGTGATCCGTCAGCAGGACTCAACTCAGTGGTGTGTAGAGTATGCCGCATTATGTACAGGGCCCTTTGGGGATATGGCTCATGAGATGGCTAGGGTGATCAGGAGGTTGGGATAGTACAAGACACTATATGAGCAAGCAGTGCCTCCTGAGTGATGAGATCCTACATTGTTGTGATCACAGACGAGGATAGGCAGTGGCCACCAATCAGGGAGTGGGAGCAGCAACAGGAGTCACATGAGTGTAGGAGGGTCTACCTCGTCAGGGAACACATCAGGGCATAGGTCCCACCACTCTCATAGGCATGCCTCGATTCATCATTCGAGCCACAGTCATGGGTCTACTGGTTTAGTGCAGAGGTCAGTATAGAGGTAGCCACCAGTGGCAAATCCATCAGCATCACAAAGTCTGGCTACAGTGATGTCACAGGTATCTATTACCATGGAGATGATGCCATCAGTGTCAGTTCCATTGGTTGCACAGACAGAGGATGCTACAGGTCCACCCATCATTTCAATGCTAGTCACAAAACTCCAACCGCCACACTCTTCGCCATGAGGGGATGATGAGAGTCTACCCTAGGGGCATGTTTGTTATTATGACACATTATGTATAGACCATTGAGTCTACGAGCTCCATTTGTGGGATATCTGTTGACTCTATCCTGTGACATTGTATATTTTTGAGATGATATTATATGATGATGCAGTTTTGATGTAGCCTACATGTATGTTATGTGTTGTTATTTGATTTATGCATTATGATATATGTGATGTGATGCCTTATGCATGATGTTGATTTATGATGGATGGTAGTATTATGTATGTTCTATGATGCTTTCTTATGATATGATTCCATGCTTATTTATATGTTATGTTGGTTTTGTGATGATGGCAATAATGATATGCATAATGTATTTATTTGAATGCAATATGCAATGACATGTATATGATTTTAATGCTATGGATGATGTATGTATGGACCTAATGCAATGTTTATATGATCATGTATGTAATTATGTTTTTGTATGTCATAGGATATCATCATGAGATGGACGAGAGAAGATGACCAGACTAATGAGAAAAAATGACCTCACTGAAGGAGATGCATGTTAGTTCCTAGACCAAATCCTTCAAAACTTTACCATAGGAATTTTAATATTTATTGTTCTTAATCATCATTGGGCAGACTGTTGTAATGGCCAACAAACACCATGATATGACATAGATCAAGGTGTGCAAGGTCGTACCATCACATAAGAAAAGTAGTCACAGAAAAGGATGATCATGACTCAAACTAAGAGGGTGATTGCCCCAGTCTTTTTGTCATAATCAACCACAAGCAGAAAAAAGACCAAAAGGACAATTCATGAAACGTCGTTGCTTCTCTAAATCTTGTTCCCAGGACATCCTTGAGAAACTAGCAGCATGATTGCCATAATACAAAATTAGAGCCCTTATCATGATATGTCGCTATTTTTCTAAATCCCGGAATCAAGACCTCGCTGAGAAACTATTAATCATGCGTGTCAACACGTTAAGACAAATGTCATGATACATCGCTGCTTCTCTAAATCCTATTATTGGTATCTCGCTGAAAAACTAGTAACATGGTAAAAATCTGAAAGACAAGTGCCAAGTGTTTGCCAAGTGCATCTGGATACCCATTTTTTTAATGTCAAGATGTCAAGTTTAATGATGTCTAGATGCCGAGGTGTCAAATTTTTTACGATGCCAAGATGACGAATGTCGCAGATTGCTGAATTCAAGAAGGACACATCTTAAATAATGTTGACATCGAGAGGATTTGATCCCTAAAAGTCAAAAGGGGTCCCTCATAATGATGATTATTCCTAGGAAGGACACATCCTAAGGCATAAATGACAGAGTTTGTTCTTTAGAAGGACACATCTGAAGAATACTGATGTCAAGAGGAGTAATCCTTACATGTCAAGAAGATCCCTCAAAATGTCGAATGACAGTGACGATGCCTAGGAAGGACACATCCTAAGGCACGAATGACAGAGGTTATCTTTCAGAAGGACACATCTGAAGGTTAACCAAGAGTTTACTTGTTTTGACTAAGTTTGACTTGTTTTGACCATATGTTGATATTGTTATGATGATATGATTGACATGCTGATGAGATTTTCATATTGAAATAATTGATCGCCATAAGTTGTTTTTAGGAGTTTATCCATTTGGGAATGATTCTCTTTGTCTTGTGTGTTCCAATGTGATGCCATGAACCCTAATGGACTGACCTAGTGCAGCCTCGGGGGATCATCGACAGATGGCCTTGCCTACGTCATACACTCAGAGACCTCGTAGTTCGACACGACCAATGACTTTGTCTTGATGACCAAAGATTGTGTCATGATTTTATTTTGACAAACCTAAAAGGACTGACCTAATGTCTCAGGGACTCGAAAATGAGTCTTGCCTACGTAGCAAATGCGCAGAGATGACATATTTTGAACAAATGACAAAGAATGATTGATTGACATGATAGAATTTGACAAGAGATGACTCTGTGTTTGTGCTCTTCAAGCAGTCTGACGTTTTGTTGTGGTTTTCTTCAGGACGTTTTTCAGTTTTTAGGTCTTTCTTCAAGACGTTTTGTAATTTTTTTGTCTTTGTTCAGGACTTTTTCTGATGTTTTACATCTTTTTTTATGACTTTTTGCAATGTTTTTGTCTTTTTTCAGGACTTTTGTGATGTTTTTGGTCTTTTTTCAGGACTTTTTGCAATGTTTTTGTCTTTTTTTAGGACTTTTTGCAATGTTTTTATCTTTTTTCAGTACTTTTTGCCATGTTTTTGGTCTTTTTTCAGGACTTTTAGCAATTTTTGAAACCATGTGGGACATCCACTACAGTGACATGATAAAAAAATTTGCCCCCAGTTAGGTCCAAGACTTAGCCAAATTTAAAGGACATGAAAGGGGTGTGCCTGCGGTACCAGATGGACATTAAAGAGGACTCGATGTCAACAATTTATCAACCATGAGAGGAAGGGTATGATGTCATGGCGATTGGCATGATAATGGCAGGAGATGTATTTCATCCTAGGCCAAGGCAGACAAAGTAATAGTAGATGGAAGAGCGATGATTGATTACGCATGGCGCCTGTTTGCTAGGTTTTCACCATGGTACCTATCCAAAACGCCTGTTTTCCAGGTTTTCACTGTTGGACGAATCATTTTTCTTTACTATCTTTGTCATTTTTCCTATTTTTTTGGTGTTGCCAAGACGCCTATTTGCCAGGTTTTCATCAAGGCAACGATTTTTACCATTTTTTCAAATTTTTTTTGTATTTTACGATTTTCAGCTCGATCTCCTAATGTTATGCGTAGAACTTTCAGAGATGTAAGCTATTGATAGGCTCTGTCAGTTGTTCTCCATCTGGAGTCGCCAACTAATAGGCTCTAGAACCAAAATAAGATATGATGACATAAGGACCTAACCAGTTTGGTTGAAACTTTCCTGAATTTTCTTTGTCAGCCTGGTTCTTAGGGTTCTACATGAGGACTAAGTCACCAATGTCGAATTTCCTCACCATAACTTTCTTATTGTAGTTGCGACAAAGACGGTTCTGATACGCTTGTAGATGGTTAAGGGAATTTTTCCTTCTTTCTTCTAGCATCTCCAGCTTGTGCAAGCACGACTGTCTATACTCCTCATCAGTTAAACCCTTTAGGGAGACTCGTAACAAAGGAATTTCAACCTCAATGGGAAAGATGGCCTCAGCTCCAAAGACCAGGGTGAAAGGAGTGGCTCATGTAGGCATATGAATGCTAGTGCGGTAAGCCCACAGAGCAGGGTTGAGTTGTATAGTTGAGTCACGGCCAGCGTCATTAATAGTCTTTTTGAGGATTTTAACAATGGTTTTATTTGACACCTCAGCTTGACCATTTCCTTGCGGGTAATACGGAGATGAAAAATGGTGTTGGATGTGAAATCGCTCACATAACTCACGAACGTCTTGGTTTTTAAACAGATGTCCGTTGTCAGTGATGATGGATTGCAAAAGGCCATACCGACAAATGATGTAGTTGAGAATGAACTTGGATATTTGTTTGCCTATTATGTATGTCAGCGAGATGGCTTCAATCCACTTCGTATAATACTCAGTGGTGATGATATGAATTTGTGGCCATTGGATGAGGTAGGATGGATCTTACCCACAAGGTCGAGTCCCCATTTAGCGAAGGGCCAAGGAGAAGTGATCGGCTGAAGTTCCTGCGCTGGAGCATGGATCAAATCACTATGAATCTGGCATTTGTGACAAGTCTTGACATATTCTAATGCATCCTTTTCAATGGTCGGCCAATAGTACCCAAGTCTCGTTACTTTCTTGGCTAGAGTAGGACCACTCGAATGAGACCCACATATACCGTCATGTACTTCATGTAAGGTTGTACGTGCTTCATTGGTGTCAAGACATCTGAGGAGGGTGTTGTCAAAGCTACGACAGTAAAGGGTGTCACTGATGATGGCATACCTTGAGGCTTTTTGGATAAAGGACTTCCTCTGGTTATTAGACAGGTTAGGTGGAAGGGTTTGAGACTGAAGGTAGTCATAAATATCTTGGTACCAGGGAGAGTCGGGACCAACAAGTTCACAAACCATTTCTGACTCCAGAATGTCATAGGCAGGGACCAACAATTGCTCTATTAGGAATTCTAGCTGAGGCATGTTGCTTGGTATGTTGAGGAGAGAGCCTATTGTAGCCATTGCCTTTGCTACCTTGTTCTGTGCTCTCAGAACTTGTTCAAAAGTTACCAAATGAAAGTACATTTGGAAACTATCCACCATCAGTTTTTAGGGCATCAACTTCTCATCTTTTGTGTCATAGTCATCATTAACGTAATTGATGACTAACTGAGAATCCCCATAGACATGTAATGCTCTGATTTTCCACCTTATTGCCATTCTTAGTCCCATAACCAGTGCCTCGTATTCCACCACATTGTTTGTACATGGGAAGGCAATGTGGAAAGACTTAGGAATGGAGTCTCCTTGAGGGGTGATGAACAAGATTCCTGCCCCCGAGCCATGATTTGTGTGGGATCCATCAAAGTAAAGCCGCCATGGTGACTTAGGTTTCGTATGGAATATCGACTCATCTGGAAAATCTGCCACTAATGGGTGATCACTTTGTAAGGGTGCATCCGCCAACTGGTCTGCTATGACTTGTCCTTTTATTGCCTTTCGTTCTACATATTGAATGTCATGTTTGCTCAAAATCATGACCCATATTGCCAAACGTCCTGTTAACGATGCTCTACTTAACAAATATTTGAGGGGGTCAATTTTCGCTACTAGTTGTGTCTGATGGCTTAACATATAATGTCTTAGCTTCTGTGCTGCAAAGACTATGGCTAGACAAGCTCGTTCAATTGATGTGTAGTTCAGTTCATACCCAACCAATCTCTGACTGATGTAATATATGGCTCTTTATTTTTCTTCTTGGTTGTTCTGCGCTAGTAATGCCCCCAGTGTTGAATTAGTGGCCGAGATGTATAGGATCAAAGGTTTTCTATGAATATGAGGCATGAGGACTGGCGGTGACAATAGGTACTCTTTTATTTGTTGAAAGGCTTCTTGGCATTTATCTGTCCAAACAAAGGGGATACCATTGCGCAACAGATATTGGAATGGGTGACACTTGTCAGCCAATTAGGCTATGAAGCGCTGAATAGATTGTACCCTGCCTTGTAGAGTTCTAAGTTCACTGATTCCTCTGGGTGGAGGCATGTCTATGATGGCTTTGACTTTTGCTGGATCGACCTCAATGCCTCTTCGAGAAACTATGTATCCCAAGAGTTTACCTGATGTTACACCGAAGACACATTTCTTAGGATTTAGTCTGACTTTGTATTCTTCCAATCACTTGAAAATTGTGTCTAACACCTTCAGGTGATCTTTCCTTTTTACTAATTTAGCCAATAGGTCATCTACATAATCTTCCATTATTTTATGCATCATGTCATGAAAGATTGTGGTCATATCCCTCTGATATGTGGTGCCTGCATTTTTTAGACCGAATGGCATGACATTCCAACAGTATGTACCCCAAGGGAAAGTAAATGCCATTTTGTGCTGGTCTTCTGGGGCAATGCAAATCTGATTATAGCTGGAGAAACCATCCATGAGGGACAGCATCTCATATCCTACTGTGAGGTCAACTATGATATCAATATTCAGTAAAGGAAAGTCATCTTTTGGGCATGCCTTATTTAGATCTCTAAAATCTATACAGACGTGAATCATCCCATTTGGCTTTGTTACTGGCACGAGGTGAGATATCCATTCGACATAATCAATAGACTGTATGAATCCAGCATCTAGAAGTTTCTTCAACTCAGCCTTGACCAATAGAGCAACCTGAGGATGCATTTTGCGTAACTTTTGTTTAACTGGTTTGGCATTAGGCAACAGAGGCAGATGGTGCAGAACCAGTTCTGGGTCTAATCCTAGCATGTCAACATAGGACCATGCGAAGTTGACTTTATGTTCTACAAAGAATTTATGGAATTCTGGTCTCTCTTCCTCAGTCAATGATGCAGCAAAGAGGACCATTTTGGGATCTTCTGTCGTTGATATGTTGTCTTCTATGGTGTCTTCTATAAGCATAGCTGACTTCTCTTGTTGTACAGGAATAAAGTCTAGTCCTCCATCTTTGGGCGCCTTAGAGAGGTTTTCACTTGCAAATACATCATTTTTTTAACTTTTTTGTCGTCAGAAGGTGCCTTTCGATTTTCACCTAAAGACGTTTCATTTTTTACTTTATTTTAATTTTAATTTTGTGACTGGAGGACGAAGCAGTCTCACCGAAGTAGGACGCACAATCTAGATCAATGGCGAATCCCAACTTGTGATCACCATTGGGTATGCCTTCACGTAATCCCATAAACTCTGCAATTGCCTCATCATTCTGAAAGGTATCCAGGACTGGCGGGCCTTGTTGGTCCCAATCGACTAGTTGAGGATAAACTAGGGAAATGCCATCATCAGTGTTGGTGAATTGAGGGGAGGACATGGAAAGAATGCAGACAGATTTAGAGATATTGTAGATGAAATTATCATCATCTAATTCCACATCAGACTCTATCCAATATTCCCCTTCACTTGTTTCATATTCGTTGTAAAAATAAGGGGTGAAGGACTTAGAGTTGGGATTGTCAGTGTCATTTGGTAATTTAGATGGGTTGGAATGATGGGATTCAAATGGTGGGTCTTGTATGTCATGTGGAAATGTACTTGGATTTTGACTATTGGGTTCCTAATCAATTTTAAATGTTTGCCAAAAATTTTGTTCAGAGGTGAGTTCCCCCGTTTTGACAAACAAATCATCGAGGCAATAGTCACTTAAGGATCTTTCGGAGCCAAATTCCCACTCTTTGGAGTCAGTTTCAGTGAAGGTTTCCTTAGCGGTCTCGACACTTTTTGAAGCATGCACTCGCTCACTCGAAAGCCCATTGGTATGTCGGTCGTCATTGTTGGGCAATCCATATCCTAGTCCAAGATACTTTGGTTTTTTAAAAGATTCTATGGGCTCCCTTTGTCCAGTTTTATTTCTGCCTAGGCCACTAGTTCCATCATAGCCCTTAGCTTTCATCATGTCATATCCCTTGCCATATTTCTTAACTGGTAATGGGGGTAGGTTCGCCATTTCCTTATAAAGCCATCTTGTAATATCAGCAAGGTCCTCGTTACTCATGTCTCCCCATTTTATGAAAACATTTTTTGGTGGAAATTTGAAGATTTCCTTGGGTTCCATTTTAAAACATGGTCGACCATAGACTTTTGGAGACTTGGGTATTGTTGTGATGCTATATGCCATATGTAGTTTAAATTCTCCACAACCTAGGTCCTAGATCTTGACATTGGATTCATCCTTAGGAAGTGTGGAAGATGGTGGCGTGGTGGAAGATGTGGATGGAGTGGACGTGGAAGATGGTGTGAGTGTGGATGGGTCAATATACTTAGAAGAAGAGGGGCCAGAAGATTCTTGGTTGATGGTCACTCAATTTTCGGAAATACCCCTTAGGTTGGTGCAATATTGAAAAGGGTCGAGGTCTCCATATATAGTGATTTTTGTGCCGTCAAAAGGGAACTTTAAGCATTGGTGATATGTGGAGGGTACGGATTTTAGGGCATGAATCCATGGGTGGCTGAGCAAGATGTTGTAAGGTAATTCCAGATCCAGGACCTGGCAAGTTGTATCCACAATGACTGGCCCCACTCTGATAGGAAGAGAAATAACGCCTTGTGAAGAGCGTTCTTTGTCATCATATGCTTTTATCACTATGCTCTTTGTAGGGTCTATGCATGCATTAGAAAATCCTCGAGCCTTAACCAGTTTCAAGGAGCATATGTTCAATCCTGCTCCACCATCTACTAAAACTCTTCTAACCTTGTGCTTGTGGATGAAAGTTTCGATGTGTAATGCATCATTGTGGTTAGGCTTAGGTGACGAGCAGTCTTGATCAGAAAAGGTGACGTGGTGAGGCGTAGTGAGGTATCCCACCATGGTCTCAAACTGATTGACATCAATATCCTTAGGGACTGATGACTCTTGCAAGGTTTTATCTAGTATAGCCTTATGTGTGGGAGATATGTGAAGCAGCTCAAGTATAGAAATTTGTGCGGGCATTTTGCCAAGCTGGTCGATAAGGTTAAACTGGCTCTTGGGTTTCCATTGCTTTGTGGTCGAGGTGGGTTTTGACTGTTCAGGAGATGGGCTAGCTATGGTGATTTTGGGTTGTCTAGCGGGAGGCGGACCAGCTATGGTGACCTTGCCACTTTGAGTAGTATCATTGCATTGGGGTGCTCTCTTGATCGTAATGGTATTGATGTATTCGTCGTTAGTTCAGACATTGTTTATAATAGGTCCACCATAATAGTCGTACTTGGTGTGGGAAAAGTTAGCTTGGTTATTGTTTATCTGTGGACCTAATGTGGAAGCATTATTAGAACCATGGTCTTGCAGTGGGTTCTTATGAATATTATGATCTAAATTGGAGGAAAATTGTGATCCACCTACCTCAATGATACGACTCTCGATAAGGTCTTGAATTAGGTTTTTTAGTTGTCGACAGGTAGAAGTTTTATGTCCTTTTGCACGATGAAAATCGTAGAATGCATTATCGTCCCACCATGCTGGTTTGAATTGTCCTGGTTCATATGGTTTTGGTTCTTGAAGTGTGATGACACCATTCTGAAGGAATTTCTTGAGGACTTCCTTAATGGGTTCACCCAAGGGAGTGTATGTGCGACCCCTAGGGAATTGTCTCATCTGGTGATATTGTCCTTGATTATTTTGGCTGCTTTGGTTGTTTGAAGGGACATTGGTAGGGGGTGTCAATATCATTGTTGGTTTTTTTTGCAATTGAACCCCTTTTAGGGCCAGTACAGGACCCATAGTGTTTGTAGCCTTGGCATCAACAACACCGCCATTTGTAACATGTTTATTTTTGACCTAGTATTTATTTTTGTTGGCGGGGGGATTTGCATTTGTGTTTTAGACTATCCTTTTTCCTTTACATAAGGGATTCTCGGACCGGGACACCTTTTTCAACTAGGTCTCAGAAGGTTAACAGTAACAAATGCACTTGCAATGCATATTTTAGGGGACCCAGAAGTGTTTGAATGAACATGTCCACCTTTTCCCTTTCAGGTATGTCAATGTGACACCGACTAGCTAGACTCCATTTTTGAAAGAATGGGATGAATGTCTCACTGGAATCCTCTTGCATGAGATTGCACAAGCTAGTAATGGAGGTGTCCATGTCAATGTTGTATGCGTAATTTTTTATGAATTTTTGTTTAAGCTCATCCCATGTTTGGATATCCTTTTGAGTGGAAAACCATTCAAGGGAAGGACCTGCTAGACTTTTAGAGAAAAGTCTCATCAAGTATGTTTGTTCATAGGCAACATCCATACAATTGGTTGCAAATTCACGAACATGTTCGATGGGGTTTTTCTTGCCTCTATATTTTGTAAAATTGGGTGACATATCCTAGAGGAAATGGTGGCATGTATAAGCTCATGTCGAATGGGAAGACATTTAGATCATATGACACTTCTGATTTCTTTCCTGATATTTGTATGTTTTGGATAGTTTTCTCTAGACCCATTATTTTTGCTTGTAAGGCATCTATTACAAGATTTTTTGTGGTCCCATGCATAAGATTGATTGGTACGCCATAGGTCCCCATTTGTTGTGCATGGATATTGGTGTATTGTGGCGGTATGGATTGTTGTGATATGTATGATGTTTTCAGATTGGCATGTTGTTGGTATTGAAATTTTTGATTGCGGGTATGTTGGTGAGTATGAATGTGGGATGAGTAGGTTGGGATATGTCCCCCAACCACTTGTGTCGATATTTGGGGAATATGGTGACCATGAACATTGTGATGTGCTAATGATGCCATGGGTTGTGTGTTTTCACTACCTTGTCCAAATTGTTGGGTTTGGACAAGAGGAATGGTCATATTTGGTCCTTGGGATTTGATGGTGTTAGATAGTGTTGACGTGTTCACATTTTGTTTTTGTCCTTGAATAAATATATGTCATTTACCCCCACCCGAAGGATTTTGGGAGATACCAATGAGAGGATATGTTGAAGGTGTACTCATGGTACTCGATGTAGCTATTAAAGGGGGATTGGTATAACTTGGTGATGCCCCATGGCATTTACCGTATTGGTAAAAGAGGATTAGAGTAAATTTCCCACATTGCTGAGGAGCCGAAGGTGGTTCCCGCTGATTGTGATGATGTTGTGGATATTGTGGGCATTGTGACAAATTGTGATCCTCCAATGGATGTAGCGTTTATTGAGTTGGAGGTGTTTGGCATGTTGGAGGTAGCATGTACTGTCGTTGTAGTGTCAAAGAAAGTATTGCTTGTAGTATTTGGAGGTTGACCACTATTTGACAGGTTATGCACGTTGTTGACATTAGGGTTTGGAGATGTTGGTCTCAACATGTTAATGTCGAAAACCCTTCGTGGTAATTTGGCTCCTCGACTTTAAGAGTATGGCTAAAGATTTCCGGGTTCTATCATATATAATCTTCATTTCCGTTCAAATTACCGAGATTCCCCCTCGGCCCTGTGCCAAATTCTAGGTTTTCTTCTCAAGCATTTGTTTTGTATATATCCTTATATAAGAATGGTCCAAAGGACCTGCTGATGAGGGATGGTATTTTCGTGGAGAGGTTGATTATTCATGTTAGAAAATGGATTGTCAAAGTCCAATTTGGGTCATACATGTGATTGTTGACATTGGAAGTGGAGTCTTGTCCAAAGTTTTCCATTTGTCGTTTCTATTTTTGGAGTCTAGTTTCAACCATAAAATGAGATTTCTCAAAAATGAAGATGACAACTTAAATGAAAGGATGACAATTAAAAAGGCCATCTAAGTTCAAAATGATGACTAGAATGAATAATATTTTGGGATTTTTGGGAATAAAGTATGCAAGGCATAAACTTTGAATGCAATTTGAGAAAAGGATACCTAAGAACTTCTAAGCTCAATCTTTTTTTTTGTTCTCGGTTACTAAAGGACTTGTTGAAAATGACAAGATGAAAATGTCAAAATGACTAGTGAGTTTTCCTAACTAGACTTTTGAGTTGGAAAATCTCACAAAAGGGACAATGACTGAAAAAGGGAATGATTATTAAGTCCAAGATAACCTAGTTTCGGAAGTAATGACATTGCAAATTGTGCTGAGATTTGCCTAATCCAAAGTATGCAAGAATTAAAACCTAGGGACAAGCTAATGCCTAATGTATGCAACTAAAAAAAATGAAAGACGAAACCTATGGTCAAGAATGCAAACTAATGGTCGAAAGTTTTAAGCAATTACAAAGTTGGTTTCTGACAAAATTCCTTTGGAAATAGTGTTTGACCAGAGATTGACAAAGTTTAGACTCAGTTTGGACTTTGGATGAAGATTTTTTTTTGTTAGGAAAATGCGTTGTTTGAGACCTCAAATCCATCTCAGTATTGCAAATGTGGTTTGGTTTTAGTGAATGCAGCTCTGGGACTGACAAATGCAACTAAGTTTTATAGATGTGGCTCTGTAAGGTTCAGATGCATCATGACGCAAATAGATGCAGATTTTGAGATGTCAAATGTGGTTTAACAAAGTGATTATGTCTCAGAAACTTGAATGCAGTTCAACAAATGTGACACAGTTTGTTTTCTTGACGTATTGTGAGAAAATTTGATCTGTCTAAAGGGAAATGTTTTGTCTAGAATTGTAAATGTGGTGAAGTTTTTTTGAGAAATCCAGCAAGCACTTGACAAGCACAATGTTTTGAGTGGAAGCAAGCACACATAAGACAAGTACAATCCTAAAAGGCCAATAGGCCAAGGGTTTGTATACTTGATATAGCCCACCGATATACCCCAGATTGGTGATAAACACCTTTCCTTCTTGAGAGTGGATAGCTTAGAATTTTGGTGGCATTGATCCTCCGCAAGCCTTATTAATGCTGGCCTCAAGCATTAATTAAATTTGAATTTGGGTAATGACTTCCCAAGAACTGCTATCTCTACTAAAGGGGATTAGTAGTGAGTGTCTTTGGGCATGATACTGTACCTTGCACTATACCAAGCAATGGCCAAAGAATGGTTGGACACTAAAACAAGAGGTGTTTAATGAAGCATTCTGTCATAGTATGACTCCATGTGGCTAGAGTCCCCTTTCAGATCCTCACCTTTCATTAGAACCACACGCGTTCTTGGCTTTCCTAAGAACTGTTTTTATATACCAGCCTGGGAAGTCCCCTGTTAGGGTCTCACTCCACCGAAGCCATCCTGGGTGAGTACTTTTTCCCCACCGTATCAGCCCAAGTTCTAGAGTTAGTAACCATTTTACACTCAGACGCCTCCGAAGCCTAAGGAGAGGATACTGACATTAAGTCATGAGGGTGATAAAAATAAGGTGGGTCTGGTTTTCTGATCACCTAATTTTCACAAGGTGAGAGCATAATCACCTACCACCTTCAAGCATAGTCAGATAAAATCAACCACACATTCATTTTAATGCACCAAAGGAAGCTTTTCAATAGAAATCACAAATGCTGTTTGAGAAACAGCCCTTTCAAACTAACGGAGCTACAAACCACAAGTTAGTAGCGTTTCATCCAATTCGGCCTGGACCCAAATGAACGTAACTTCACATTAATCCATTTTTAGTAATACGGAAAACTCCATATTGGGTGAATGCGTAAAATGAAACGTAATGCTTTAAAGAAATGAAAAAGTATTGAAAATATCAAAAAAAACCCAAATGCAAATGAGAAGAAAACATTATTAGTAACATCACAAATGAGTGAATGCATCGCTCATATAAAATGCTCGAGTTCGATGGCTCCCAAACTCGGATGCACGTTAGAGCAATTGTGGTGTTTTATTCACAGGCATCAATATGACGACGGGAGGCCACAATTAAATAAATGAATAAAAGTCACCTACACCGCAATTTTACAAAATGACAGAGAACACACAAAAACTGTATGAAAATAATAACAAAAAATAGAGTCGTGTCACGTCAGGTTCACCAAATGTATCAATGGGTAAATTTTAGGATTAAGGTTAACAATGATTAGATCAATAATATAAACCCAAAGAAGTTATGAAGCACAAAGAAATAAAATAATAAGAACAATTATACTAGATATTTGTTGAAGCTTCCATGGTTCACCTCCATAACACCTCCTAGCTTGTAGCATATGATTGATGCCCTCAGATCGAGTGTGTGAGCGATTTGACTATGACATTGTCCTATGCAAGTTTTGAAGGATTTAAGTAAAATTATGCCTATGCCAATGATAAATGACTATAACAAATGATAAATGACTATAATTCCTATAATAACGAAGTGGTCCCTAAATTATGAGCAAAATTGACATTTTATAGAAAATGTAATTTTGAATGGACGGACGAGATCAACTCTTGACATGAACTTAAAATTAGAGGATGAGATTTAATTTGATAATCCCTAATCAGGGTTAGGGAAAAATCCTTAGACGAGTGGTCAAGATGTCATATGAGAGAATCGAATCGGCGGTGGAGGAAAGATGAGATAATTAATTCGAAAAATAAAGATTTTCAAAAATCAAGAAAATAAAGATTGTCTTATTTATGAGATTTGAAAAATCAAGAAGATAAGAGGTGGACTGAAAAGAAAATTTGAAAAATCAAGAATCTGCTCGGTTTATTTGATTTTTGGAAGAAAGCTACCAATTTGAATTAAATCAACTCAAAATATGGATTTTGTGAGATAATAAATAATCTTTTTCAGATTATTTACCAAACAAATCACATAATGAAATCATTTTAAATAATAAATTGATTTAAAATGATGGAAATGCTAAATTGAGTAATTAGATACCAAAGATACTCATTTAATTTTAGAGGATTATGATCGATACAATTAAATAAATTCATAAATTCATTTAATTAAGTGGAAATTAGTGATATTGAATAAATAAATAAAATTTATTTATTTAATAATCAGGAAGAATAAATGGATAAGGGTAATTAAACAAATTAACAAATTTATTTAATTAAAGGAAGACTTTGGACAATTAAAGACGTATTAAATAAATAAATAAAATTTATTTATTTAATAATCATGAAGAATAAACAGACATGAATTAATTAAACAATTATAACTTATTTAATTAATAGTTGAATGTGGACCAAGAACATAATTAAATGTCATAATTATGCTAGGACGAAAGTGGTAAAAATGAAACTTGCAGGCCTAGGTCATTTTTAAGTGTCTACAGAGAGAATTTAACTTAAAAAGTTATGGACTTATGAATATTATAGAATTTGAACCTATAATTGAATCAAAAAATTAAAAGCTATAATATAGAAATTATCTTCTATTATCTAAATCTATTTCGATTGCTAAAATATCACAAAAATGCTCACTTGTTTCATATTCTAACTATTAATTCCTAGATCTAACTATATGAAATAGGTTATATATAAGGGAAGGCTTATATAGGATGTGTTTAATCTATGAGCATATAAATGTACTCATCCTATTTGTAAATAGTGCCAACCTAATTTCTTAGAGTACCACCTACAAAGGAAAAACCATTATCATAGATCACTATTCAATCACTAAGATATGACATGAGTAACTTCTAAGAGATAACCAATTACCAACATATCATACATTTTAGATGATCAAAGGATATATAGGGTTAGCTTTTAATTTTTTTAAAAGGTTAGATCTGTTGGAAATCAAGGTATAACTTACAAAAATATAAACTTATTAAAGTGGTTACAAATCTGAAATTATATATTCAAGATTACAATAGAAAGATTATGTTATTGAAAATTACAAAAATGAAAGAAAAATATGCAATACCACAAGTAATCAAACACAAGTGACTCAAGATATACGTGGAGAAACCCTTGCAGGAAAAAAATCCACACCCAAAGAGATCTAATGTTTGCATTAATCTTCAAGGAAGTACATCAATACAAAAATCCTCTCTGTAATTTGACAACACTTCATCGCTCTAACAACCTTAAAAAAAACTCTTACAAACCACCATATCAAGGCTCCAATATATAGAAGTTTTTGGGAGAGAACACCACAAATGGTATCCCAAAACAACAAGTAAAACCACTTGGAAAAATCTATGCCCCCCTTAGTGGACAACCCATAAACATGGAATAAAATATTGAATAATTATATGGCCTTCACATGCATGCCTAACCCAAAGTTAATCAGAATTGGTCAAACCTGAGTGCTCCATAACTCATTGACGACTCCAATGGCTGCATGCAAGAGCATGCACCAATATACAAACCTGGGCACCCAACCATGCAAGAGTATGCAAAACATGAAAATAACATACAAGGAAATGCAAACCAAAGTGGTCCCCACTCACAAAGTTGGACGCCCAAGAGGAATATTCGCTTGGGATGCTCTATAACCACAACTATAAAGGGTCCACCTCTTTGAATGTAAATACAATTTGTCATAAGAAAATAAATAATAAATATTGTGTCCCTCATGTCCCCTAGAGCACTTTCCAAAGGACGTGGAGACACATAAATACAAATTTAGGATAGCAATTATAATGTCACCTATCCTAACATTCTCCCACTTGACATTGTACATTACAATCACATCCATGAGATACACATAAAACACATAATCAAGTACAGTGATCAAGGGCCATGAACTTCTTGCACCAAGAGAAGTTATTTGTGGTCACTGGCCTCGTGAGAGAATCTACAACATTATCCAAAATTTCAAATTTCTCAATCAAGACCTTACCATTCTCAACCATTTCTCACACAAAGTGATACTAAGCATCAACATGCTTAGTATGAGCATGATACATGATTTTTGGCTAAACATATGGTACTTTGACTATCACATCAAATCCTTACTGTCCAACAATAAAAAAAATGCCATTACCAAGTCTCTATAACCATACCACCTTCTTAGAGGAATGTGTAGCTGCCATATACTCTACTTCAGTGGTGGACATTTCAATTGTAGGCTTCCTCTTACTCATCCAACTCACTACACCTCCAAACAAAGTAAAAAAATAGCCACTAGTGGACCTTCGACTATCCAAGTCACCTACGCAATCTACATCAACAAAACCCTATATGTCTAATGACTTAACCACATAATTAGTACCATGATAAACCAGAAAGTAATCTAATGTACCATGCAAATATCTAAACATCCTCTTAACAAAAGTCCAATTCTCTCTACCATGGTTAGACATAAACTTTCTCAAAACTCCCATTTATTGGGCTATATTTGGTCTAGTGCAAACCATTACATACATCAAACTATTGACAACACTAGCATAAGGAACATTAGAAATTTATTCAAAATCTTATCAAAATTAGGACACATGTATAAACTCAACTTAGTACCAATAGGAAATGGAATATTTACTAGTTTACAATCATGCATATTAAACCTCTGCAAAATGGTATCAACATACTTACTCTAAATTAACCAAAGCTTTTTGTGAACCCAATCTCTATTGATCTCCATCCCAAGAATATATTTTTTATCCCCCAAATCCTTCACATCAAATGTTTCATAAGGCTGAGTCTTAAGCTCCCCAATCATCACCTTGCTGCTACCCATAAACAACATGTCATCAACATACAAGATAATGATTAGTATTTGATCATCAATAACCTTAATGTAAACACAATGATCCTCCTTGCTCCTAAAAAAACCCAACTTCAATGCAAATGCATGAAACTTCTAGTAACACATCTTGGGTGACTATTTCAAACTATATAAAGATCTGTTTAACTTGCAAACCAAGTGTTATTTTCCTTTCACAACAAAACCATCAAGATGTCACACATAAATCTCTTCCTCAAGATCTCCATGCAAGAAAGCAATTTTAACATCCATTTGCTCTATTTCAAAATCATAAGCAACAAAAATACATAAATGGAATCTAATAGAAGTTAACTTAGAAATAGGAGAGAAAATTTTACTGAAATCAACTCCATCTCTCTAGGAGTAGCCCTTGGCCATCAATCTATCCTTGTACCACTCTAACCTGCCATCTACTCCAAATTTACTTTTAAATACCCACTTGAAACGAATGGGATTCTTTCCTTTGGGAAAACTCACAACATCCCAAGTATCACAATTATCCAAAGCCATCATCTCCTCTTGCATGGGCTACATCCAAGACTCACTCTCTTCTAAAGAAAGAGCCTCCCTATAAGATCTAGGTTTATTGTAAATACTTAACAAAGTAAATACACAACTAAAATCGGATGGGCTATACCTGTCAACTAGATTCCATTATCTTGGGGATCTTCTCATGGTAGGAGTAAGGGGTTCTTGCTGCTCTTCTTCTTCCACATGCTCATCATGCACATCATTTGAACTCTCTGAACCCTCTTCTTCTTCTCCATCCTCTAACCCATCTGGTTGTTCTTCCACATGCACATCTTCCTAATTTTCAATATTTGCCTCAAAGTGCACTATTTTTGTCTTATGATGAGGTCCTAAATGCTCAAAACCCACACAAACCACAACAATAGATCCTAACATAGAAGATGCGAGACTGAAAATAACTCACTTTCAATTATTTTCAAAAAATGAAATTACAAATTTAGAACTTATAATGCTACAGCCTAATGGGCTTGATTCATTACAACAAGATCAACACTAAAAAAAAATACATTATTCAGAGCCACAATCCACACTAATGGAGCCACCTTCTACAACCCCCACTTATCCCTTTTATTTTACCCAATAACCTCCCTAGAATGTTCTAGAAAGCATAACTTTCCCTTTTGCTTTGGCACCAAAAGTCCCGTCGTTTGATTTCTTGTCTAGGAAGATAATTAATGAAATTCACTTGTTAGTGGAGAAACTTCGTGGGGCCATAACTTTTGATCAAAGTATCTGATTTGCTATTATAACATATAGTTGGAAAGCTCTCGAAGAGATCTACAACACCAAACCATCAAAGATCTATTCATCCACTTTTCAAGCTATTTTGGGGCCTCTAAGGTTTTCATATCTGAATTTGAACTTGCATTAGAGAAATTTCTCAGGATGGAAAATTTAATATCTCCCAAACAATGCAACATATTGAGATAATTCTATCACGCTCAAAAAAAAATTTCAGTTTTGCTCCTTAGGGTAAATTTTTAGGTCCATACGAGCCCATTTGGGTTACCTTAATAAAAATAGTAAGTGCCAATTTTTCACCTTTTATGAATTCTAATTGTCTTACACCCCTTAAGTGCCATTATGGAACTCAAAACAACTAAATATATTAAGGATTTTTTTTTTTTTTGGGTGATGCAAGATTTCCCTACACTGCTGGATGCTCCTGCATCATCTTATCTTTCTCCTTTGGTTGTGTTGGTAGTGGAATTTCATTTTTCATTTATGTCAAAGGTTGATGGAGTATGATGTTATGTTGAGATTCTGAGGGTGTTTGGTACTTGTTCATGTCAAAGGTTTGATGTCATAGATGATAGAAGGTTTGTTAATTTGGATATATGCCATTCATTACATAGTTCATGATCTATTTCATTTATTGATGCAAAAGTTGGTACTAAAATTGATGGTGGTGGAAGAGGTTCTTGA
>VDFB02268177.1:0-73457 GCA_007258455.2 Sequoia sempervirens | reverse complement strand
TTGTTCTTCTACTTCCAGCATATGGATACCCCTTTGCTTTGGGCATTCGTTATCTTCATGATCGCCTGGTCCACACCACTTACACAATCTCCCTCTCGAACCTTGACCGTTCTGGCAGTCCCTGGCGAAGTGGCCCCATTCGTTGCACTTCCTGCATTGGATCATAGGCCTTCCTTTTGCATCGTACTATATCATGTTTCTCGGACTTCTATTGCTTTGGTAACCTCCAGGGGATGCATTGCTATTGTATTGGGGCTTTGGTGGCGTGTTCGGCGGTGTCGACGGTTCTCCCTGCGCGAAGAGTACTTGTGCACTTCTGGCTTTTAAGTTGTATGGGCATTCCTTGACAGAATGTCCCATCACTTGGCAGATATTGCAGAATAAGTTCTTGGGACAGTTCGCCTTCATGTGACCTTCCCCATTGCAATATGCTCTCGTACTCTCCTTGTTGGCCTTCAATTCTTTCATCATTCGCATCATATCTTTCCTGAGTGCTTGTACAGTCTTGGATTCACCGTCGCTGTTGTCCGTACTCTCCTCGTCGTCTGTCTTCTTTTTCCCTCGGGAGGATGTTTTATTTTCACTTTCTATGTCCATTGCCCGATTGTATGCTTCGGCGTATGACGAAGGAGGTACGACTTTCATTTTCTTCCTTAATGACGGAAGCAAGCCCTCGATGAACCATCTTTTCTTCAACCCATCGGCCGGTTGTGCCTCCAATTTCCCCAGTAAATCTTTGAGTCTTCGGTTGTAGGTCCGCACACTCTCGTGCTTTCCTTGCTTGGTATTGTATATCTCCGCAACAATCTCGCTGTCATCTCGAAGAAGTTTGAACTCCTCCCGGAAAGCTTTCTTCAATAACCTCCATGTTGCTTTTTGTGCTTGATCCAATTCAGAGTACCAATCAATGGCACTCTCTCTGAGTGTCGCTAGAAATGCTTTCAGCCACTGGTCGGGATCATCCTGCCCGCTCGCTATCCAGATTGTCTCACATGTCTTGCAATGTCGTACTGGATCTTCTGACCCATTCCCCATAAACTTCGGCAGCTTTTGCCGCTCCGGAGTAGCCATCTTTCCTTGCTGTCCTCCTTGTGTATTGGACCCGATTAGACTGGTTTCCCCGCTACGTTCCGGTGCGTCACTTGCACTCTCGGCCACGTACGAGTCACTTCCACGTTTTCCTTCGGCGTCCTCAACACCTTGAGTCTCCTGGGGTTCCCTTCGGTACTCTCTCCGCCTTGGGGTACTGGGCTCAGATCTTCCACTCATCAGTCGTTCGTCGTCGTCCGAGAGGGACAACTCCCGAAACTGTCTGATGCTATTATTCAATTCATCTTTGTTCTCATAAGGATCATACCTTCCTACGTACGGGGTGCCGAAGTGTTCTTCGTCCCTTCCTTCTGTGAAACTTTGGTGCGCTCGTCCAATGGATGTGTCTATTCTTGTCAGATTTTCATATGTTCTTTTAATGCTCTGATTTATTTCAATTAAATCCTCATCCAATTCCTTATCGGCTTGTTGTAGTCTTCTCCGCCGGTTTTCTTGTTCTTGCAGCCGGAGTGATCGCCGAACCTTTTCTTCCTGAGTCTCGTGCCCTTTAGGTACTCGATTCTTGTCTTTGTTCGGCCGTACGGGCATTTAAAATATGTTCAGGCGATCATTGCTGGCTACCGGATGTACGTCTCCGACTCGTGTCTCGTTCTTCTTCTTCTCGTTTAGTTCGTTCTTCGTAGCGTTGTAGTATTTGCTGCCTTCGGCGTTCCCGATCTTCTTCTTCTCGTAGGTCTTGCAGAATAATGGAATGACGGGCCAGCAATTTGGGCATACGATTCAGGAGGCGCTTCACCTCGTCATTCACTTCCAATCTATCCCAGATAACTTCCTCAGGGATCTCCCGTCTGTGGGATTCCCTACGTACGTGATCTCGTAAAGATATCTTCCACAGGTTGATAAAATCTTCAGTCAATAGGTCTTCCTGTTCCTCATTAGCATTTACAGGTTCTTCCGCCGGTTGACCCATTACGCTGCCATGACGAGTGATGCCCTAGTCCGTTCAAGCAACGGCGCCAAATGTTTGCCTACGGAATGGGATTCAAATCTTACGTACTACTGGCAAACTAGTCATGTGCAGTACATAGGATAAAACAGTAAACTGAAAGATATCATATTTGAACACCAAAAACTTTATTCATCGTCAAAAATATCATGTACAAAAGAGTATCAGCATTGCTTGACAATATAACCATCGGCACATAACTCATGACTCATAACATTTTTTCCGACTATCCCAACAGGCTACATATAACGTTTGGCGGTGGTTAGATAACCAACCGACACGACGCTTCATAACAACATTAACATTAACATTAATCCGAACATGATTTCTTGAAAGTACATGACATTATTATTTACTAATCTATAGTTTTATTTAGCAATTGGCCGACTACGACCAAGGCCGACTACGACCGACAACAAAGTAAAGATATACGACTAACAAGGAAGCCTCTCTGCCAAACAAGGCTGAAACCATACGACCATTTCTTCCTCCAATTGAAGGCCTCGCTAGATGCCAAGCCATCAACATCACTAGAGTCTCAACTCCAGACCATCCTTTGGAAGTGAAACAATAGGCGAATTCTTCCATGCACCCTATCTATACAAATGCCAATATCCGCTGCACCTCCTTGGCCACTAATGGAGATTAACCTATGTCAAGCCATTTTGATATGTCTCCTACTTTCTGCATAGCTGCTGCCATTGCTTGAAGTTCTTGAATGTGCCTTTGAATTGTCCCCAGAGAATTTGACTCATTTGGTTTGGTTATCTCAATGATCAACCCTTCGGATCCACTCGACTCATACTCCCCATCTTTGCTCGATGGGTTGGGCAATGCTAACTCCTCTGAAGCCAAAGAGGGCTCCTCAATTTGAGGCAGTCCCCTGCTCTCCTGAGTGTATTGTATCCGGTGGGTGTGCTTGTGACAAGTCTGGTTCTACACCCTTAGTCCTCATGGCTGTGAAGTCTTGTTGTAGACCCTCACCCTTGGTCACCATGGCTGTGAAATCTTGCTGCAAACCCTCACCTGTGTTCACCATGGTTGTGCAATCCTACTCCAGATCGTCGGCCAAAACTCCTAAAGGACTTGGCGATGTGAACGTTGGACGTACAATATCATGTCTTTGTCTTGGCCGTACATCACAACTCCTTCCTTTTTGTATGTTGTTTATCTTCTTCGTCATGCGATGGTTAAAGCATTCCTCCTTGTTTGTGTTATGACCCATTGCCATGTGGTTTGTTTCAGCTTAACACTCCGAACGGTCTGTTGCCTCCTGCGTACAGTTTGGTTTGTGTCTTGCCGTTCGTATGTGCTTCGTTGAAACCCTTCTTCATTGCCTTCTTTGTAATCGCTCAACTACAACCTTGTCTTTTCCGTTTTTATTTTCTGGCTTCCATCGTACAAAATTATATACATTCCTTCCTTTGCTTTTTCTTTTTCCACTCCGTACGGATATTTTAAGTTACTTTGCCTTGGCCATTTTCGTCCTCTTTAAATTTTTTAATAGTTGCTTTCTGAACTATCCTCGTCGCCCCCCATTTTTTAATTTTTTGAGCTTTAATTCCCAACTCCGACAATTTATTTTTTTTCTTTTTATTTTTCCTTCTTCATTAATTTTTCTTTTTTTGTTTTTTATTTCATGTCCTCTTACCTTTACTTTTGATATGTACCACCACTTACAAGAAAAAGGAGGTCTTTTATAACATTCTTCTTCACAATATGTCTCCTTGTACTTGATTGATTTGTCTCGTTTGAAGTTCTGGGCTGGCATGCCATGCAATTTTGCTATTCCCTCCTTATTTTCTTTATACTCAGTAGGAGATGTCTGACTGGTTGTACCTTTCTCTTTTTCTTCCTCAATCTCCCTGATTTGTAGGATGTTGCACTTCGGTTGGAACACTTCATAATCTTCCATTTGCCAATGGAATAGATCATTAAGAGAACTCATCTTGTCCTCAGAGCAACTCTCATGGTCAAGTACCCCTTCGTCATTAGGTTCCATAATTTCTTCCTTCATCTGTCTTCGATTCTCCTCCATTGGACTTTGACTTGGAGGACACCAATTCTTTGCTCACAGCTTGATTCTTCAGGTCAATGATGTACTTCCTCTTGCCGCTCTCGATGGAGAGTGTGTTCTATTTCCAATTATGGTTTGCTTTCACTGCTACTAGCCAACCTCTCCCAATTAGTGCATCATATGCCTTCTTTTGCAGTGGGATGACGACAAAGCTCAACAAAAATTGTTGTGTGTTGATTGTCACCTTTTGTGCCATGAGTGCACCCAATGGTTTGATTCATTGCTGGATGGCGCCCACCAATTGGAATGTCGGTGGCCAGAGTGTTGGTTTCCTGAGACACTTCCATGTGTCTTTGGGTAGTACGTTGAATCCTAATCCTCCGTTGACAATTGTGTTTGTTAGATTCTTCCCTCCGATCTCCATTTGTACAACAACTTGTCTCTTCCCGATGTTTATCATCATCAACATTGGGTTGATGACTTGTTCACCTTCGGGTGGCGGTTCCACTACCATCTCTTTTCTTTGGCCTTCTTATTGCCAACGTTGCTCGTCACCGACTATGTTTGTGATCGCCATTCCCAATTGTGGCATAGTTTGGAGAAGGTCTGTCACTTTAATTGGTACTGTTGTCTATAGCATCTGCCATACGATGTCCTTTTCTGACTCTGACAACAACGAGGTACTTGTAGTTTCTTGTGAGGTTCTTCGTTCTTTGGCCATTGCTTGTTCTACTTTGGCTTTGCTTCCCCATTTTCTCTTTTTCTGTACGAGGGTCTGGGTACATTGCTTTCTTTGTTTGTGCTTTGGTGATTGCCAATACTTCCTCATTCTGTTCCTCCATGTCCAACATATTGATGCCTTTTTGTTTTGGGTAATCAGTGTCCTCATGGTCACTCAGTCCAGACCACTTACAAAGCATCCCTGTTTTGTCTTGGTTATTCTGGCATTCTTGGGCAAAGTGACCCCATCTGTTACACTTTCTGCACTGGATCATTGGTCACTCCTTTGCATCGTACTGGATTCTATTCCTTGGTCTATTGTTGTTGAACCAATTGTTATTTCCTCTTCTGTTCTTGTATCCGCTTGGAGATGCAATTGTATTAGTATTTTGTGGTTTTGGCAGTGTGGTCAGAGGAGTTGACTGGTCTCCTTGGTTGAAGAGCACTTCTGTGCTTCATGTTTTCAAATTTTATGGGCATTTATTGATGGAATGTCCCATTACTTGGCAGATATGAGATATCACATAATAGTTTTTTCGGACAGTTTGCCTTTGTATGACCCTCTCCTTTACAATTGGTGCACCACAATTCCTTGTTTTCTCTTGTATTCTCCTTCTCAGCCTTCAACTCTTTCATCATCCTCATCATGTTCTTTCTCAAGGCTTGGACGGTCTTTGATTCACCGTCGTTGTCGTCTGTACACTCGTCATTGTCCGTCTTCCTCTTTCCTCGTGAAGATGTCTTGTCTTCGCTTTCTATGTCCATTGCCCAATTGTAGGCATTGGCATGTGATGACGGAGGTACGACCTTCATCTTCTTAGCAAAAGGATCAGTATTTTGATGAACCACCTCTTCTTCAACTCATCGATTGGTTGGATTTCTAGTTTGACTAGTAACTCCTTGAGTCTACAATTGTAGGCTCGCACATTCTTGTTCTTTCCTTGTTTGGTATTGTATATTTCTGCTACAATCTTCTTGTTGTCCCTCAATAGCTTGAATTCTTTTTGAAACACTCGTTTCAATGTTTTCCATATGTTCATATGTCTTGCTTCCAGTTTGGTGTACCAATTGATTGCTATTCCCCTGAGAGTTGCTAGAAATGCTCTCAGCCAATATGCTCTGTCATCCTGACCGTTCACTACCCAAATTGTTTCATAGGTTTTACAATGTTGTACAAGGTCCTCCAACTCATTCTCGGTGAACTTTGACAGTTTCCGCCGCTCCACATTTGGACTTGCTAGGGGAGTCACCATCTTTCCTCTTTGTTGTACCTTGTGTGACAGTGACCTGCTTGGAGAGTTTTGATTCGTATGTTCTCGTGCCTTTCCTCCACTCTCGGACATGACACAATCCTTTGCTATCCTTCATCAACGTTTGTCACACTCAGACTGCCTTACAGGTCTTTGTGATGCTTCCTTTGTCTTGGCGTTTTCGGTTGCAATCTCCCGATATTCGAATCTTCCTAAAATGTCCAATGCTTAATCTGGCGAATGGTCTTTGTCAGATCTTCCATAGGTTTCCTTTGTTCTTCCCCTTCAACCGATTCTATTCGTGTAAATTGTTCTTCGACAATCAAGTTGGCGGTTTCCTTCTTGCCTTGCCCCTCGCCCGACGATGTGTCTTCCGATGAGGACCCTTCTTTGTAGGTTTCCTTTGTTCTTCCCCTTCGATCGATTCTATTTGTGTAGATTGTTCTTCGATGGTCGGGTTTCCTTCTTACCTTCCCCCTCGCTTGACGGTGTGTCTTTCGACAAGGACCCTTCTTCGTCTGATGGTTCCTTGGCAGTGTTTTCTTCCTCACTTTCCCCTTCGTTCAATGATGATGGTACGAACGGTTCTATCACTTGATCGATGAGTTTCAGTTTGTATTTCATCATCGGGAAGCGGTAGGTGTATGGCTATTTCAATCCAACCCTCTCTTGTACGTTCTTTTGTCTTGACAGTTCTTTGTCTCTCCCAACTACAACTTCTGCTTGCACTTTGGCTTTGATTTCTATTCTTGGGTGGACTTGGACTTGTTGTGACCTTTTCACACATCACCCCATTCAAAATGGGGACCCCCTAAATTTTGCTCCATTCGGGTCTTGTTGTGACCTTTTCACACATCGCCCCATTCAAAATGGGGACCCCCTAATTTTTGCTCCATTCTGGTCTTTTGGCTTGGGTTTTTCTCTCTCGCTCTGTCTCTTTTCTGATGTCCGCCTTTCGAGGGTTGCGCCCATCAGTGAATTTAAGCGTGAAATTGGCCAAGTCTGAAAATTAGGGTTTCATCTTTCCTGGTCAGTCCGAGGTTGAATAGGGTGAATAAATTGAAAACAGAACTTAACATTGATGTTAGCATGCTTCCAGCAGGCTCTCAGCAAGTTTTCATCAGATTCAGAGGTACTTACTATTTTTAGTAAGTGTGAAATTGCAGGCAATCCTTCAGCATTTTTTGAGATTCCAACAGTCACACGACATTCAGAGCGCCTCAGGCTGCTCGCATGCAAAATTTGAGCGAAAACAGCAACTTTCTATTTTTAGCAGTCCAGCTTCCGGGACAAATTTCAGGGTTCAGATGCAGAGTTTTTCTTTGCATGTCTGGATATTCCTTCTGGGTTTTTCGAGACCTTCGCAATGATGTAACATGCAAAACGAGGCGACCACTTTCAGAATTCAATCTTCCGGGCTATTTTTAGGGTTTGCATGTCAGGGTTTCTTTTGCATGTCGGATGATTCCTGATGGGTTTTTCGAGAGCTTCGCGATGGTGTGACATGCAAATAGAGATAATCACTCAGTAAGGAACTTACTATTTTTAGCAGGTGTGTCCCGGCAGCCGCTTCCCAGCAGTTCAGAATCACGAGCTGATCGCAGTGCCACAGAAACGAGAGCAAACATAAATCATTTGATGTGCATGCAGAGCAAATTAGGGTTTCCAACTTCGGAGCCTGAAAAGAGGGGTAAAAAGGCAGAATTTTCGAAAACCGGTGTAAACCACTCGATCGGCGTCCTTCAGGCTATCTGCTAGTAAAATTTCAAGTCAAACGAAGCACTTACTATTTATAGTAAGTCAATTTGGAAACATGCTAAAAATAGTAAATTAGGTGCATGCACTGATGTCGACAGACAGGTCACGTGGTGAGGAGCACCTCATTCAAATTTCAAGCTAATCGGAGCAGTGGAACTATCAGAAACAAGCATTGGCTATTTATAGTAAACCACCTTCAGAAATGGGCTAAAAATAGCAGGTTAGCTAAAAATGGCAGTGTCGACAGAACAACAAGATCATAAGGATGCGGTGTGCAAAATTTCAAGTCGTTCCAAGCTTCAGAGATGCAAATTCAAAGGACTTGCTATAAATAGCAGGGCATGAGAAACTAGCAAAAATGAGGAAAATTTCTAAGTTTGGAACTTCATCCAGTAGACATGGCAAATTGCGCCCAGTTGATGAGGAGGCGTGAAAATTCCTAAGAGTCAAAGAAGCTCGTCCTCCACCATGGCCAAAATGCGCCCAAGCCAGAGAAAGTCAAAGGAGGTCAACGCCTTTTCATCCTACCATCTAGGCCTAAATGCGCCTTCAAGTATATGCCAAGCACAAAAAAATTCTAAGTCAAGCTCGTCCTTCATCAGGGGAAAAATGCGCCCAAGGTACAAAGTGGTCAAAGAAAAGTAAACATTTTTATCCTGTAGGCATGTCAAAATGCGCCCAAGGGAAATTGAAGGGAAGTTGAAATTTTTTTCTAAGTGTAGATATCCGCCACCACCCTCAAAATGCGCCCATCCTCTTCAGGGGGTAAAATGCGCCCAAAAGGCAAATAGGTCAAAGAAGTCAAAGCTTCTCATCTTCCTCCATAGGCAAAATGCGCCCAAATGCATGCATGTCAAGACAAAAAGTGGAAGGTGAAGGGTCACTCCAAGACGTGGTAAGAGTTTCATCCACCATCTAGGCCAAAATGCGCCCAAAAGGGAACTGAGTCAAACAAGTCAACAATCTTTATCCTCCACCTACATGAAAATGCGCTCAAGATGGAAGCAAGTCAACAAGTCAAAGAAACTCGTCCTCCTCACCCTCCTAAATGCGCCCAAACAAGGTCAAGTGAGGACAAAAAAAGTGAAGATGAAGGGTCATCCTCTTGGCAAGCTCAAATGCGCCCAAGTTGAGATGGTAAAAGGTAAGTAAATGGAGTAAAAGGTGAGTGAAAATACCTCAAGGCGTGGTCAATGTAAGGTAAATGCTAGGCACGCCCAAGGTGGAAGGTGTTGAAGATGTTTTCCTAGGCGTGATGAAGTTAAATATCCTTCTACAAATGCTATATGCGCCTAGGGTGGTAAAGTATTGAAAATATTTTCTAAGGCATGAAGGATGAATGTTGGGCGTGGTTTTTGATTTTCCTCAAAGGTGGTATGCGCTCAAGGTGAAATGTGCTAGAAAATATTGCAAGGTGATGGATGTGTTGCCTAGGCGTTGGAAGTAAAGACTTCTGGCACAAAATAAATATCCTTCTTCACACACAGTATGCGCCTAAGATGTTGAGTGAAGAAAAATAAAATATTGCTAAGGCGTTTGAGCTTCAAATAAATATTTTTCAAGTGTGAAGAGAAAAATGCAAATGGTGAATGAGAAATAAATTGTGAATAAAGTTTTCTAAGTGAAGTTGATGTTTTTCTCACTGGCAAACGACCAAAATTTTCTAAGGCAATTTTTCAAAGTGCAAGATGATTTAAAAATTTTCTAAGGCAAAAATATTTTCTCCCTTAGAAAATACGCCTAAAAGCTCAAGGTGGTGAAAATTTTTCCTTCGTGAAACTCAGGCAAATTTTCTCAGTGATGAAGTCAGGATGATGATAATGCAGATGATTCAAATTTCTCAAGCTGGAGCAACACAGATGATCACAGGCGAAGGATGGATTTAATTCAATGAAATAATATTTTCTAAGGTTCAAAATTTAAAAATCAAATGAACCCGTTCGTTGGGTACCCATGGATTCGAAGCATTCTGAAAAAAATTCTCTTCTGGGTACTGAACATTTGCGATGATAGATGGATTTCCAAGTCTTCCGCACTTCGCCAGCACTTTGCAATGAAGAATTTAATCAGTGCTCAAATTGTGAATTTTCCTAAGGGGAGAATCTAAAATTTTCTAAGGCAGATGAATAAAATGTGTTTTCAGAATAAATTTCTTTGAATGATGAATTCAAGATGAGTTGCCTAGATAGTTTTGATTGAATTCTTCAGTGATGAATTTTCCAGAGCTAAGGGGAAGTTAAATTCGAATTCAGGTGATAAAGCTCCGACTGGTGAATTAAAAAGATGGATTTAAATTAAATTTTTTCGAAAATAAATTCAAAGATGCCAGTCAAAGTTGAACTTCTAGAAGAATAAGATTCCTGACGTCGAGAGACAAGTGTCAGAAATACCAGAGAGGGAGAGTTCGAATTTTTGAAGTGGAGTAGTGGAAATTAAATGTACTGGCTATAATTGGCTTCTTCTAGAATTCGATTTTGGGCTATAAAATGAAGAGGTTTTTCACTCATTTCTCACAGTTGAAGAAGTCGATTTGCTCTGAGTAAGTTGCTGAAGACAAAAAAGTGAAGATTGAAGCTGAAGAGTTCAAAATTCTGCTGAAGAGTGGAGTTTGCTGAAGTTCAAAGTTGCTGAGGATTGAGACTTTTGGAGGGGCGCACTTAGAAGTTGCTGAAAGTATTCAAATCCGCTGAAGAAGGACGCCTTGAAAATCTGAAGTCAAAGAACTTAAGAGGTGCGCACTTGCTGGTTAGAGGAGGTGCGAGTTTGCTAGTGTTGTGGCTGAAGCTTGTTTCATTGCTGAAGTCTGAAGTTGCCAGTATTAGTAAGGACGCCTTGAGAGGATATTGCTGAGAATTGTAAAAGTGCGAACTTACTACTTGCTGATTGCTAGTGCAAAGTACGAATTTATCAAAGCTCAAGTTGCTGATTAAAGATTGCTGAGAGTAGTGAAGTCACTAAAGCTTACTTGGAAATTTTTCTAAGTGTTGAAGTTCAAGAGAAGAAGCTGAGATGGCTGAGGCAAGGGCGACTGGCAAGGATAACAACGGTGCATCCAGGCAGGCAGTGATCAAGATGCTGAGTAAAACATTCATGCCAGAGTCAAAGTTTATTTCAAAGTTGGGCAAGCTGACAGACACCAACTTGGGCTCCATCAACCTGGAGACCTTCAAGAACAGAATGCTGGGCATTGGAAGTCATCGACCTTCGACTACTTCGCACAACATTGTTCGAAGCGGACTATATGCAGCTGCTGGTTTCCCACCAGCCATTCAGTGTTCGGAGCTGATGATGGAGTGCACCAACTATTATGAGAAAGATCACCGGTCGATCATGTCACCTGATGGCCAAGTGCTAGCTAATTTTACTCCTGCCGCCATTGGTGAAGCTTTCGGGATCCCAGTACACAGAAACATTGTTTACAAATCCAGAGAGCGAGCTGAGCGGATGTACGCTTCTGCTTTTGAAAGATGCATGGAGACAATCAACACTCACTGGATGAGCACTCCCAAGCCTTCTCGTACAAAGTTGCCGAAGCAGATCATAGCGGAGGACTTGAAGCAAGAATATTGTGATCTCATCATGATGTTGAGCAGAGTTGGCGGATGTGCACAGTCCTTCATTTTTGAGCCTTGGATGTTTTACTACATCAACCTCGTGCTAGAAGGGAAAGATTACGTCAATTGGGCCGAGATGATCAGTGATAATTTGCATGAGCAGCTCCTGAGCTTGAGATGAACAAAGACATTCTATATGAGCTCCTACATCATCTATATGTTGGCGCGTATGACAAAGTACAGAGGGATCTCTTACAAGGAACCTGTCGGTTGTGGCTCCCACCAGTTTAAAATATATGATGCTTGTCTGCAATTGCATTTGGCGAGCACAACTCACTACAAGCGTGTCAACGATTCCTTCACCATGTATATCACGAGATTGCTTCAGGAGCAGTTACACCACAGAATCTCGAGGGAAGCCCAAGAGTTGATTGAAAGGTATGGGTGCTGGTTTATACAGTTTCCAAGGTTTTCTTACATTAGGCTGCAAGGTTTTTCATCGTACCCATATAGGCTGCCTAAGTACCCAACAGATAGAGTTTTAATGCTAGAGATATCTAGGCAATTGCTTGCCTTTGATAAAATTCAAAAGAAGAAGAAGAAGGGAGGGGTAGAATTTCCAATTGTCATGGGCAACTCGGATGAAGTGTGTCCCTCAATATAAGCAGCTAGAGAGGCTGAAAGTGAACTTCAATTTTATCACTTTTCATACCACACCAGCCGACAGCACTACGATCCACATCATAACATCAAATGGGTACTGTCAGAGAAGTTTAAACATAAGGCCACTATTGAGGACTATTGGGCTGATGCAGCTGATGAGATTGAAGTGAGGAAAATGATGTTCTCTCAGTTGCCGATTACTTTGATCAGGGAGTGTGAAGTTGTGCCGGTTCCAGACCAGGTGAACGAAGATATGGATGTTGTTCATCCAGATTATGCAGCAGTGAGAGATACTCCACTCCCACCTCTAGATTGGTCAGAGCCTGAGATTGCGGATTTGGATAGTCTTTCTATTCCTGTCCTGACATTCACTAGGGCATGGGTTGATAGGTGTGTAAGCAGATTGAAGAGTAGGTCAATTGCTTTGACTTACAATATGATGGGAGATCATAGGACACCCACTACAGGCAGAAAGAAATAGATTACATGAGGTCCGGAGTCCAGAAAGGAGCTAGTTCGACAGGAGCCTCCTCAGCCAGAGCCTCCACGAGTCACAGTTGCATCACCATTGGAGACACGTTCTCCAAGCATACAGGAGGTCTCTTTATTTGCTGATCAGAGGAATGCACTGAATCAGGTGCAAGTGGTACAGGATAATATTCAGCCTCCACGGAGAGAGTCGGTTGGCCAAAGCATCAACGCACCTGTTAGGGCTGATCAGCAGGATGATGAGGGGACTATTACTGACCCCAGTTTCAGCAGGAGTTAGAGGTGGCCATGAATGATGATGATGATATAGTGTCAGGAGACACTTAGCCACTTGAGGACGATAAGCCTCGCTAGAATGATGTAGAGGTTGAGCAAGTTCGAGAGGTAGAGGCATAGGAGCAACAACCCTTTGATATACAGTATAATGTGCCTGAGTGGCTTAAGGATAGAATGAGAAGAAGCCCCAGCGAGGAGATTGATCCAGCAGTTGAGATGGAAGAATTTTTGAACAGGATCAGTGCACCTCCCTAGAAGAAGAAAGCGAGAAAATTTTCGAAGATCTCCACTGAAGAGGATGGTTCTCGTACTCTTCACGTTGCAGTGCCTCAAGTTGATTGTGACCGAAATGAAGCGGTGCTTGAGAATTATGTGGTCACGACTTTGGATTTAGGACGCCCTACTGGTGCGCAGATTGTAGAGGAGTGTGATAACTCCTATCTTGCCCTCAAAGACAGATTATTCAAGAAGGAAGGAAAATACAAAAGGTTGAAAAGAGAACACAAGGCTTTAATCGGATATATGCAGCAGCTGTCTCGTTCTCGAGGGCAGGATATTCCAGTTATAGAGCCTCCAGCAGAGATACCCAGGGAGTCCATCAGTGGCTTGATGGAGTTAGGAAAGATGGCACAGGAAGCAGACAAGTGGGTCACAGGAGTTCGTGCTGAGACAAAAAAGTTTATGGAGGACCTTGCTTTTGCTTTTCAGCAGGCCTCTAGTATTTTAGCACGGATGGAGGCGGTTGATCATGCTTGGGGCGATGCTTCTATCTATCAAAGTAAAGTAATTCAGCGTCTCGAGGCATTGAGGCATGTCCCGTTGCGATTGCTGATTGACGGAGGTGTCATTCAGGAGAATGACCGATATGATTTCTCTCGATGGTATTCCTCAGCGATCATGGGACATGGCTTCTTCGACGCGGCACAGGCAGATTCAGCCAGGGTACATAAAGCTATGGCCAACATCATTGATGGAGTTCAAAATACCTTTGAGGCCATATTTGCTAGGCGGTTGAATCCAGATGAAGTAAATGTTGATAATTTGAGGGGTTTGCTGGTGCCTTTCTTTTCAGATGTTAAGACCTTTGTACAAGATGATTTCGAGAATACTTCTACCTTCTCCACCTTGATTCAGAACACACAGGATTCTTTGATGGCTTGGAGAAAATCTTGTACGAGGCACGAGCATTCAGTCACAGTGTTAGAGTTCCAGCTAGATTGTGTTCCACCCATTTCAGTTCTGGAAGTTGAGGCTGTACTTGGCAGATTTGTTGAGCTTGCAGCTAGAGAGGAGAAGAACGGGAACACACTATTGGACGAGGATCTTCTAGAAGACTGATTGTGGGCATTTATTGCCTTTACTATTTTGGGAGTGAGTGGGAATCTTTGATTCATTTAATGTACCACTCCCTATTCTGGCAGTTTTTAGGGTTAGGGCTGAGGTGGCACGATTCTAGCCACTCTATTGATTGTAACCCTAGCCGTCTTTTGGACTTGGCTAGCTATATAAAGGGGGAGTCCCCCTCATTTGTAACACAGTAGACATCAGAGATTGGACATTAGCATTAGAGCTAGAGCTAGAGAGTAGAGCATAGTAGAGCATTGTAGACATTTTGCATATTGGAGAAGAAAGAAAGTTTTCCCTTTGAAAACTTTTGTGGAGATTGTTGTGTAACACTTTTCATGATAATAGATCTTTTCATTGATGGTGGAATTCGTCTTGTCATGAATAGCTAGCAAGGTCTCTTCTTCCTTTCGTATCCAAGTAGCATAATTTTCATGCAAGTAGTTTATTTTGATGTGTGGTGTTTTATTGAGGTAGCTTCATTTTATTCCATACCACTAGCGGCTTGTTGATGATAAGTTCGCCTTGCGTGGTCGACTGGAGATTATCTTGAGTTTAACTTCAATTGTAATTTGTATACTTATATGCGTCGTTCTGATGGTGTATGTATGCTAAATTATAATTTGAACATCTTTTGCTATCCCTTTGAAGATTGCACCGATTTTACTGAGGCTGTCCGACGTGAGGCTAGGTGAAATTTGGTTGAAGTCTATTGAAACGAAGCTCCACATATCCTGCATTAAGAATAGAATATAAGTTCTTAGGCCCTATACTCTTTACTTTCTGCACATCCCTGATTAGCTTTAGGAAAACGAATTATATTGCCAAATCATACACGCAAGAATCCCTTCGAATCATCTATTTGTTGTTAACTGCAAGAAGTCTGAACAATCGTGTAAGTCCCCTCGTAAGAACACAGCAATACACATTAACCAACTGAGGGTGTTCCAGGTATTTCGGAACCTTGGAGTTGAACGTGTGATCTATCTCGCAATCTTAGCACACAAAATACTTTGATCAAGAGAGAACGGAGTAGCCTTTGGACTATTTTGTTCTGCTGTTTGGCGCGGTCACAAAAACCACATCAACAGGTCTTTTGGCTTTGGTTTTGCGGCTGTCTCTCTTTGTTCCATCTATCTTTCCAGGGATGTGCCCGTCTTTGGGCCTAGGTTGAAATTTTGGCTAAGTATGTGAATTAGGGTTTTCATTCTTCAGGCTTGTTTGGGGTTAATTTGGAAATCTGAGTTGGGCACTGCGTTCAAAAAGCTTCAGGAAGGTTCCCATTAAATTTTCACTGAATTCTGACAACTTACTATTTTTAGTAAGTACTTAATTTGGGACCTTTTCCTCGGGACTTTTGAAGTTCTGACTGCTACACCACGTTTGAAGAACTTCAAAGTACTTGCCTACAAAATTTGAGCAAATTCTGACAACTTGCTATTTTTAGTAGTTCTGCCTTCGGGAGCCATTTTTAGGGTTTGCATGTATGATTTTTCAATGCATGTCTAGATAGTCTTTCTGGGTTTTTCGAGAGCTTCGCGATGATGTAACATGCAAGTCAAGTTGATGACTTACTACTTTTAGCAAGTACCCACATGCAGACCAGTTTTTTGGGTTTTTCTGGGTTTTTTGAGATCTCCCGGGCAGTCTGACATGCAAACACATCCGACAGTTGGTTGATCATTTTTCAGGCACTTACTATTTTTAGCAAGTCCACTCTAGCAGCCCCCAGAGCTTTAGCTTCACAAGCAGAGCAGTTCAGAACAGGAATAGAGTCAAACGAAGGTCAATAGAGGCACATGCAAGTGAAATTAGGGTTTCTAGCTTTGGTGCCTAAAATGAGGGGTAAAACTCGAGAAAAATGAAAACTGATGTATCCCATCACGATCAACATCTTTCAAGGAATCCACCGGTAAAATTTTAGTGCTATTCGCCTACTTACTATTTATAGTAAGTCGCCTCCAAAACAAGGCTAAAAATAGCAGTTAGCGCGAAAGGCAAGTTTGAACAGGTCAAATGGGTCATGAGGATCACATTGGGAAAATTTCAAGTCAAGAGGAGTTGCAGAGGTTCAAAAATCAAGCAGTTACTAAAAATAGAAACTAAGGGCAAGCCAATCAAAATTGGCTAAGTATTCGAGAGCCACCTTCAAAGGTTTCTTGAGCACTCCATATGCAAAAACGCCTAGGGCATGTGGGATGGAAGCTCCACCTGTCAAATACGCCCAAGATGGGTTGGTTGGAGGAATTCTTCTAAGTCATGAAATTGGCAAGAGCCCCCCTCAAATGCGCCCTCAAATGGAAGAGGACCCCCATGAATGCGCCCTTAGGTTGGAGAAGAAATTTCTAAGTGGTTGAAAATGGAACCACCACCCTTAAAATGCGCCCAACCTCAACAACACCCCAAATGCACCCCATCAAGGTGTAATGACTTGAAATATTTCTAAGTGTTTGAAAGTGAAGTACCACCTCCCAAATGCGCCCAAGGAGAGTAGGTGGAGGTAAAAAGTTTCTAAGTCACAAATTGGAAGCAGGGCCCCTTGAATGCACCCTCAACTTGAAGCTCTCCCATGTAAATGCGCCCTCAACTTGCTTGAACACCTTCTAAATTCGCCCTTGACAAGATGATGGCATCAAAATTTATCTAAGTGTTGAAAAATGGAAGCAGGACACTCAAAATGCGCCCAGCTTGGGGAGATGACTTGAAAATTCTCTAAGGCATTAAGAATGGAAACACATAGTGCCAAATGCACCCAAGGAAAGATGAAGCAAGTTGGAAAAATTTTCTAAGGCAAAACCACGAACTTGAAGCAGGACCCTGTTGATGTGATTTTTGTGACCGCACCAATCAGCAGAACAAAGTAATCCGAAGGCTACTCCATTCTCTCTTGATCAAATAATTCCATACGCTAAGATTGCCAGAAAGTTAGTATGTTCAACTCCAAGGTTCCGAAATGCTATGGAATACCCTCAGTAGGTTCATTGTGATTTGCTATTTTTACGAGGGGACTTACACAATTGTTCAGGATGTTTGTAGTTGACAACAGTTAATGATTGGAAGGGCATTTTGTGCGAATGATTTAGCGTTGAGGTATGAATTATCCTAAAACTAACCAGAAATGTACTGAATTGAATGGCTGTAGGGATTAGAAAGTCTAAATTCTATTCTAAGCGCAAGAGGTGTTGAGCTTGACTTCAATGAACTTCACCGAACTTTGTCTTGCCTTGCGTTGGACAACTTCAACAAGGTTGGTGCAATCTTCAAAGGAGCAACGAAAGGTGTTCAGATCACGACTCAACAATGCAAATACCATCAAAACGATGCATACGTACACGTGAATCTCAATCGAAGTTAAGTCTAAAAAGTATTCCAGTTGACCACGCAGGGCAAACTTACCATCAGTAAGTTTGCTAGTGGTATGGATTTAAACGAAGCTCACTTAAATCAAACAGAACCACCCACAATTAACTACTTGCATGAAAATGAAAATTATTCTAACTTATGTCCTACTTGAAGTTGAAGGGCGAAGAAACCTCACTAACTGCTCATAACAAAAGACAAATTCACCATCAATGAAACTCTTTTATTATGATAGTCTTCATAACAATTCCTTACAAAATTCTCAAAGGGAGAACTTTCCTTCTCCTTCAAACTATGCTATGTAATGAAACTATGCTAACTCTAAACTGTCTCTCTAAGCTCTATCAGAATGTCTATTCTCTAGTCTAATGAATTACAAATGAGGGGGGATGCCCCTTTTATAGATAGCCCAATCCAATGGACAGCTTAGATTACAATCAAATGAATGGCTTAGATTAAGCCACCGCAGCCCTAACCCTAAAAACAACCAGAATGGGGAGTGGTACAATAAATGAATCACAAGATTCCCACTCACTCCCAAAATAGTAAAGGAAATTAATGCCCACAATCAGTCTTCCAGAAGGTCATCATCTAGAAGTGCGTTTCCATTCTCCTTTTCCTTGGCTGCAAAATCAATGAACTTGGCGAGCACAGCCTCAACCTCCTGAACTGAGATCGGTGAAATGTGATCAAGCTGAAACTCTAACACTGTAACTGACTGCCCATGCTGTGTGCAAGACTTTCTCCAAGCGGTCAAGGCATCCTGGGTATTCTGAATTAGGCTGGAGAAAGTCGAAATGTTTTCAAAGTCATCCTGCACAAAAGTTCTCACCTCCGAAAAGAAAGGTGGCAGCCTACTCCTCAAGCCATCAGTAGTCACCTCATCAGAATTCAACCTACTAGCAAAGATTGCCTCCAAGGTGTTCAGGACTCCATCAACAATGTTCATCATAGCTTTCCTGACTCCAGTTGAATCTGCCTGTGCTGCATCAAAGAATCCACGTCCTGTGACTACTGAAGAGTACCAGCTAGTAAAATCGTACCTATCACGCTCTTGAATCACTCCTCCATCAATCAACATCTGCAAGGGAGTATGCATCAAGGCCTCCAGACGCTGAAGAACCTTGCACTGATAGACATGATCATCACCCCAGGCCTGATCAACTGTCTCCATCCGTGCCATAATGCGGAAAGCTTGCTGATAAGCATGAGCAAGATTTTCCATTAACTTTTCTGTCACGGCACGAACACCTGCAACCCATTTATCTGCCTCCTGTGCCATCTTTCTCAAGTCCTCCAAGCCACTAACTGTTTCTCTAGATAACTCGGCTGGAAGCTCAAGTGCCAGAATCTCCTGCCCACAAGGATGAGACAAATGCTGCATGTAGCCAATCAAAGTCTTGTGTTCTTTCTTCAGTTTCTTGTACTTGCCTTCAATCCTAAGCAATATGTCCTTGAGTGCCTGATAGGAGTTGTCACACTCCTCAATGATTTGTGCTCCTGTGGGGCAACCTAAATCCATGGTTGTGATCATATAATTCTCTGGTACAGCCTCCTCTCGATCACAATCAACCCTAGGCACAACAATGTGAAGGGTGCGAGAGCCATCCTCATCTGTTGAGATCTTCGAAAATTTTCTAGCTCTCTTCTTAGTTGGAGGTGCACTAATCCTACTCAAAAACTCCTCCATCTCTACCGCTGGATCAACCTCTTCGCTAGGGCTCCTTCTCATTCTATCCCTGAGCTAATCAGGTACTACCTGCTATATATCAAACGGTTGCTCATCTCTTGCTTCCTCCTCACGGACTTCTTCTACTTCAATTTCATTCTGGAGAGGCTCATTGGCCTCTAATGGCTGAGTATCTCCTGAAACTGCATCATCCTCTAGAGCCGCCTCAAGCTCATGCTGGAAGTGTGTCAGTAACAGTCTCCTCATCTTCCTTCTGCTGATCATCTCTAGTAGGTGCGTTAACAGTTTGGCCAACTGATTCTCTTCTTGGTGGCTGATTTTCCTCATGTAATTCCTGCTCCTGATTCAACACATTTCTCTGATCAGCGAAAAGTGAAACCTCCTGTATACTTGGAGAACGTGTCTCCAATGGCGTAGGTGACTCAACCACAAATCTCAGAGGCTCTAGCTAAACTGGTTCTTTCCTTCAAGATTCTGGACCTCGAGTAACCTGTTTCTTCTTGCTGGTAGTTGGCGTCCTGTGATCTACCATCAAATTGTAAGTCAAAGGAATTGACCTACTCTTCAATCTGCTCACATGCCTCTCAACCCATGCTTTGGTGAAAGTCAGGACTGGTATACAAACTGTGTCCAAATCAGCAATCTCTGGCTCTGACCAATCCGGCAGTGGAAGTGGCGTGTCTCTCACTGCCTCATAATCTGGATGGAGAACATTCATGTGCTCGTCCACCTGGTTTGGTACTGGAATAATTTCACACTCCCTAATCATGCTTATTGGTAGCCTCGAAAACATCCTTTTCCTGACCTTAGCCTCATTTGATGTATTAGCCCAGTAATCCTCAATATTTGCCTTATGAACAAACTCCTCTGACAGTATCCATCTAATATTCCTGTGAGGATCGTAATACTGCCTGCTGGTGTGATAGGAAAAGTGGAAGAATTGAAACTCATTTTCAGCTTCCCTGGCTGCCTAAAGTGAAGGACACACTTCATCTGAATTCCCCATGATAATCGGGAAGTCAATTCCTCCATTCTTCTTTCTCTTCTGGATCTTATCATAGGCAACAAGTTGCCTAGATATCTCTAACATCAAAATTCTATTTGTTGGGTACTTAGGTAATCTATACAGGTATGAAGAAAATCCTTGCAGCCTGATGCAAGAAAATTTCAGAAACTGAATAAACCAGCACCCATACCTTTCTATCAATTCCTGAGCCTCCCTCGAGATCCTATGATGAGTCCTCTGTTGAAGTGATTTCGTTATATGCATGGTGAAGGCATCATTGACTCGCTTGTAATTGGATGTGCTTGTCAGGTGCAGCTGCGGACAAGTGTCATGAATCCTGAACTGGTGAGAGCCACATTTGATTGGCTCCTTGTATGAAATTCCCCTGTACTTCGTCATATGAGCCAACATGTAAACAATGTATGAGCCCATGTAAATGTTTTTGTCCTTCTCAAACTCGGGAGCTACTCATGCAAATTGTCACTAATCATCACCGCCCAGTTGATGTGCTCTTTTCCTTCCAGCACGAGGTTGATGTAATAGAACATCCATGGCTCAGAGATAAATGCCTGAGGACAGCCTCCAACTTTGCTGAGCGTCATGATCAGGTCACAGTACTCCTGCTTCAAATCATCTGATATAATCTGCTCCGGCAACTTCGTGCGAGAGGGCTTGGGCTTGTTCATCCAGCGAGAGTTGATCATCTCCGCACATCTCTCGAATGTTGAAGCATACATTCGCTCAGCACGCTCTCTCGTCTTATAAATCATCCTCTCGTGTGATGGGATTCCAAATGCTTCGTCGATAGCTGCAGGAGTGAGGTTGGTGAACAATCTACCATCAGGTGAAACAGTAGACCTGTGATCTGGGTCGTAGCAGTCAGCACATTCCATCATCAGCTCTGGACACTGAATTGCTGGTGAAAAACCAGCAGCTGCATACAACCCACTTCGAACAATATTGTGCAAAGTGACTGAAGGACGATGACTGCCAACTCCCATCATTCGACTTTTAAAAGCCTCCATGTTGAAAGAACCCAAATTTGTGTCAGCCAGCTTGCCCAACCTCGAAGAGAACTTTGACTCTGGCAGGAATGACTTGCTCAACTTCTTAATAATAGCTTGCCTGGGTGCAGCATTATTGTCTCTGCCAGTTGCTCTTACTTCAGCCATCCTGCAAAACAACAAATGGTCATCAACAATTTAACTTAGAAAAATAAGATAACATGTAGGGACTGCCAGTCGACTTTAAAATTGAGAAGCTGCAACATTATATTTCATCTGGAAACCTCAACTTCTCCTCTAGCAACTTCGAACTTTCAACACTTAGAAAGTTTTCAAGCAAACTTCAGCAACTTCAACTCTTTGAGAAATCGGCCAACTTTACTTCTAATACTTCTCAGCACTTAGACTTTTCAAATTTCAGCTTTCTTCAAAGTTTCAGCTTCAACTTGGATTTCCTCCACCTCAATTCGAACTTCCTCAATACTCAGCCATTCACTTGCACTGCAATCCTTACTTCAAAGCTCAAATCGTACTTATTCGACTGATGGAGAAAAATGAAACAAAGTTCAACTCAAATAGCTGAGTCGAATTCTAGAAGAAGCTATCTTTAGTCAGTTCATTAAATCTCCACTACTTCACAGCAGGAATTCAAATTTCCCTCCTCTGGCGATTGGAACACTTGTCATTTGGCGTCTGGAATCTTGACCTTCCAGAATTTCAAAAGATTTATCTTGACTGGCCAAGGCATACTTAGCATTTTAAAATCATTTTTCTAACTTCAACTGCATCTTCTTAAGAAATTTACTTCACCAGTTGAAGTCCGACACTTAATTTTATCCATCTCTGGCTCGAGGAACACTTGCATCTTCTTAAGAAATTTCCCTCCTCTGGCGATTGGAACACTTGTCATTTGGCGTCTGGAATCTTGACCTTCCAGAATTTCAAAAGATTTATCTTGACTGGCCAAGGCATACTTAGCATTTTAAAATCATTTTTCTAACTTCAACTGCATCTTCTTAAGAAATTTACTTCACCAGCTGAAGTCCGACACTTAATTTTATCCATCTCTGGCTCGAGGAAATTCACCTTCATGAAGAATTTCGATCAAAATCATCTAGTGAATCAACTTTAAATTCATCATCTGAGACATTTTATTTCAAAAACACATTTTATTCCTTGCCTTAGAATTTTTTTTTAAATTTCCCCCTAGGAAAATTCATCATTCAAGTGCCGATCAAAATTTCCATCTTAAAATCCTTGGCGAAGTGTGGAAGACTTTAAAATCCATTCCTCATTGCAGACGCTCAATACCCAGAAGAAAATTCCCTTCAGAATGCGTCGAATCCATGGGTCTACAAACGAAGGGGTACATTTAATTTTTGCATTTTTAACCTTAGAAAAAACATTTCTCATCAAATTTATTCCAATTCTTCATCTCTGGGCGTATTTTCTTGCTCAGTCTTGAAAATTTTCATCATCTTTGTGAAGCTGGCACCTTCTGACATGTCCACTGCCAATTCTGTTCATGCCTCTGAAAATTTCATCTCTCCTTCAACTTGGGCGTATTTTTCCTAAAGGTGAAATTTTAATACTTAGAAATTTTTTAAATAATATCACTAGCATAGGCGCCTTCAGGCATCAAGGAGGAATTTGAATTTTTCCTCTTAGAAAATTTTCTCCATTTATATTTCACATGGCACATTTCACTTGTGGTGAGGAAATTCTCATCAACACTTATATATTTTTCACTTAGAAGGCCACCATCTCCAACATCTTTGGGGCGCATTTCATATGTCAAGAAGGAAATAACCATGCCCTTCCTATTTCACTCTCACCTTGGGCGCATTTTACATGTTTAAGAGGATTTTCACGATGCCTTGGCAATTTTCACCCACCAATTTCACCTTCACTTAGCAACTTTTTACCTTACTTTCATCTTAGACTTGGTGCATTCAAAGGGGGAAGAAGAAAGTCAACACTAGGAATATTCTTCTCTTGCACAAGGCCTTAGTAACCTTTTCACTTGTCTTCACCCTCTCTTGGGCACATTTCACATAGGTAGAAGGATGGGCGCATTTAGGGGGTGGAGAAGGATTAACACTTTGAACGCCTTTGACCTCTTTGACTCCTCTTCAAGCATGGGCGCATTTTGGACCCCAAGGAGGATTTAAAACTTTTGTCTTTTCCTAGCTTGCTTGGGCGCATTTAGCATGTGCAGGAGGATGAACGCCTTGACTTAGAATTTTCTAACACCTTGACATTGCATGAGGGCGCATTTAGGGGTATGAGGCGGATTTAAGTCCATGCCTTAGAAACTTTTTAACTTCCATCACCTTATTTCTCCTTGAGGGCGCATTTGGAGGGGTCTGCAGGATATTTTCAACGCTTAGAAACTTTTTCACTTTCTCCAGCTGGGGTGGGTGCATTTGACATAGGGAGGTGGAATTAACTTAATGCCTTAAAATATTTTATAGCTTCCTCCTTTCTTGGGTGCATTTTGATGGTGGAGGTGGACAAACTTCAACACTTAAATTTTCTTTCATCTCCTCCTTGTGAAGTGGGCACATTTTCAGGGGTCTGCAGGATATTTTCAACACTTAGAAATTTTTTCACTTTCTCCAACTGAGGTGGGCGCATTTGACATAGGGAGGTGGAATTATATCCAATGCCTTAGAAATTTTTCAACACCTTCATCCTTCCTTGGGCGCATTTGAAGGGGTCTGCAAGACAAACTCAATGCCTTAGGAATTTTTTCATCAACTTGTCTCTCCTTGGGTGCATTTGAGGTAGTGAGCAAGACTTATCTCTTACTTGGAATTTTTTTCTTTCTCATGCTGGATGAGGGCGCATTTTCAGGGTGGAGGTGGATTTATCTCCAAGACTTAGAAATTTTATCAACTTTTTGCTAGTCATCTTGGGCGCATTGAGGGGGTCAAGCAGGATTTGAGTGCAGACTTGGAAAATTTCATCAACCTGGCCTGAAGATGGGCACATTTTGCATGTGAAGGAGGATATTTTCTAGACTTAGGCGTTTTTTCCTCATTCCTTCTGCCAGCTCAATACTTACTATAAATAGTAAGTTCCAAGTTTTTTCTCTTCTGAAGATCGAATTGATTTGAAATTTTAACCACAGGATCCTGTTGACCTAGTTAGCCTGTTCACACTGCCATCTCGAGCTGACCTGCGATATATAGTATGCTTTTGAAGGTGGTTTACTATTTATAACAACTGCTTGATTTCATGACCTCCACAACTCCGTTTGACTTGAAATTTGAATGTCGTGACCCTCATCGGTAGACTTGCCTGTTCACACTGGCGCCTGCTGCTGATTTACTATTTTTAGTCCGTTTCTAGAATGCCTTACTATAAATAGTAAGTGCTCCGATTGCCTTCAAATTTTACTGGTGGATAGCTTGAAAGATGCTGATCTCAGTGGGATACACCGGTTTTTGAAAATTCTAACATTTTACCCCTTATTTTGGGTCCCGAAGCTGGAAACCCTAATTTGACTTGCATGTATATCAAATGACCTCCGTTTGGCTTCGTTTTTGTTATACTTCGCCCTGTTTGTGATCCTGATGCGCTGGGCAGCTGCCGGAATGGACCTGCTAAAAATAGTAAGTCCCTGAAAATTGATCATCTTGCCTTGCATGTCACATCACTGCGTAGCTCTTGAAAAACCCATAAGAAATCACTCGACATGCGCTGAAAACTCTAACATGCAAACCCTAAAAATAACCTCCGAAGGTTGAATACTGAAAGTGATCATCTCATTTTGCATGTTATATTAGCGCGTAGGTTTTAGAAAACCCAGAAAGAATCTTCAGACATGCATTGAAAACCTCACATATAAACCCTAAAATCTGCACCTGAAGCTGAACTTGCTAAAAATAGAAAGTTGCCTGTTTTGGCTCAAAACTTGCAGACGAGCAGCTTGACATGTTCTGGATGCAGTGTGACTGAGAGAACTTCAATAGTGTTGAGAGAACACCCCCAATTAGGTACTTACTAAAAGTAGTAAGTTGCCGGAATTTGATGAAACTTAGCTGGGAACCTGCTAGAAGTATGTTGACTGCAATGTGAAGCTCAGATTTTAACTTACTCAATTTGACTCCAAACTGGCCGGAAGACTCAAAACCCTAATTCTCAGACTTGGTCGAAATTTTACGTTTAAGCTCACAGATGGGCGCATCCCTGGAAAGCAGACAACAAAAAAAGACACAAAGAGAGAGAGAGAGACAAAACCAAAGCCAAAAGACCAGAATGGAGCAAAAATTAGGGGGTCCCCATTTTGAATGGGGCGATGTGTGAAAAGGTCACAACAGACCCCCTAAATGTGCCCAAGATGGCAGAGTGACATCAAAAAATTTCCAAGTCAAAGAAATGGAAGTAGTCCCCCTCAAATGCGCCCAAGGAAGGAATGATATGCAAAAGAATTTTCTAAGGCAATGAAAATTGCCTGACCACCTAGCAAATGCGCCCAACTTGGATAGATAAGTTGAAATTTTTCCAAGTCAGGAAAACTAAATAGCATCACCACCCTTCATATGCGCCCAAGTCAATCAAGGTGAATGAAAATTTTTCTAAGTGTTGAAAAATGGAAGCAGGACCTCCAAAATGCGCCCAAGGCTGGAAAGGATAAAATAAACATTAGTAAGGAATATTTTCAAGGGTGGAAAATATTAAATGAACCCCTTCGAAGTGCGCCCATGAATAATAAAGTTAAAAAAAAAATTTCTAAGGGGGAAATGTTTTTTTTTAAATTTTGGGGGTCTTGAATATTTTCTAGGTGGGGGGGGGGGGAATAGTTTTATGCCTTGGCTTGTGATTTTAAAATGGACGCTGGATTTAAGATTGATAAAATTTTCTAGAGGGAATAAAATATTTTTAAGAGGGATAAAATAAAATACGCCTAAAGCCTCTGTGATAAATTTTTCTATGGCGTTTGAAAGATGAATTTTTCTGAGATGCCAATGGGGTGCAATTTTCAAACATTTGAAATAATAATTGTTGCAAATTGCCAGGGGAGGGAAAATTCAAACTTCTGCAGAGTAGTGGAGGAAGAATTAAATGAGTTTGCTAAAATAGGCATTTGAAATATGCTAACTAATTTTTTGCCACAATTTTGCACACTGACCAACACCTGGCCAATTTGATTAGTGTTAGCGCCAAAACCAAATCTCTATCAAAGCAACTCTAACCAAGAATGCGCCCTAAAACTACTTAAGGAAGAGGGGCGGGCATATGGTCAGAGGATCTCTAGGATCAATAACTCAATACTGAAACTGATACAACTGGAAATGGAAGATAAACTCCACGCCAAGAATGTGCACTCAAGATCCCTTTGAAGGCGAGGTGCTAACATATGGCGGAGTACTTATTACAAAATGAAAGGAACTTAGGTTGATAACCAGCCATAGAGATTTCAAACTAACTAATTCATCCGCTGTGGCAGGCATCCACTCAAGAGTGGGGATTCACCACTTAACAGTGGGTACAAGAGAGATTAAACATTCATTCTCCACATTGGCGGTAAACCATCCAGGGGTATTTAATGTGAAATTTTACAAGTAATTACAGCAATAACAATGGTTGGATTAGTACTTCTATATCTCAACCTTACAATCAAGAAATCTACAAATTACAAGTATTACAATGATAGAGAACAATGCTAAGAAGAGGAGAATGAATTCTATCAATGATTTAACACTCCAATGATGAAGTAAAGGCCAAAACAGAAAACTAATGCAATCTGATATAAAAATCTGAGTTCTGGAAATTCTGATCAGCCAACAAATAACACCATGAAATGCTCATAACTTGATCAATTTACCTCCGAATGGCGTGAAATCAATTGCAATGAACCTCTGGAGGATAGGTGCCCATGCCATGATGGAGAAACAGCTTCAAAAAGCAAGTATTAATTTCTTTGCACAATTCCCAATGTCCATGAAATGGTATGGCCCTTAGCAAGGGCGATTTGGCAAGGAAAAATCAGAAACTTCAAATAAAAATCTGAAACTCACTAGAAAGGGTCGCCCCAACCTTAGCAATAATATTCTGGAATACCCATAACAAAATTAAAATCGTACAAAGTGCTGGAAGTAAAATCAACCTTCAGCTGTGTAGAAACCAGCAACTCAAAATTGATAATAAACTCCAAAATTCTTCAACAATAAGTTCAATCTGCTAGTTTGGATGAGAAGCAGCAATAAAACCAATTAGGTGTTGTCTTTCAAACACGAAATTGATTGGAATCTAGGAGGTAAGCATCCCTCGAAGAAATAATCACAATGTCATTTCAACAACATAACTTTAGCAATTAACAATGGATGCCAAATGTTGGAGCAAAGCTACATTTTTAAAGAGAAAGAGATGACTCTTCAAATTTCCCTCATGGTACACCAAAAGTCACATTTGAGACTTTTCAAATTTCCAGAGTTATTAATTCCTTCTCAAAAAGGTGTCCAACTTCATGGCAATTAAAACTTCATTAAATATTTAATTTTTTCTTTATGAGGGCGTCCCCCTTCAAGTCCACCTTTTAAACACAACTTAACGTTATCTTCCTAGGCCAAGGGGTCAACAAGGAAACATAACATTAATTGCCTTTCATTAAATAATTGCCAACAAATACTGCATTTTGAAAGCTGCACCAAAATTACCAACTGCTCCAACAATAATAGAAACATACTGAAGCACTTCCAACAGGACCACTACCAAAAATAGTATTTACTATAAATTGTAAACACCCAGAAATGCATCAAACCTCCAAGCAAGGAAACCTTAATTTTACATCAACGAGCCTACGGGCCTTTGGAATAGGCTGATGAGCAACTGAGTTGATCATTGATGAGAATGGGACATTACAGTGTTCTTTCAGAAGACAAAATATTCTCAGACTCAGTTATAAGAGCCATGAAAATTTTCATTTCTCCTCACAGCTGCAAGTGCGAATTTGAGACTTTGAAGGTGAGAAGTGAAGGTGAGAAGAAAAGTGTGAAGAGAAGTTGGTAAAGTGAGCAAGCTTGGGCAAAGTTTTTCTAAGTGCCGGAGGTTATTGAGCTTTGGAGTTAGAAATTTTGAGCTTTGAAGTTGGGAATTTTGAGGTTTGGAGTTTGAAGTTTTAATGCTGAAGGCTCTTATTTTTGAAGTTAACTCCATATTTTGGCCATCTCGAGGTGATTTTCTTTCTAACTCTGAATTTTAATGTCTATATTCTGTTTTGCAGGATGGCTGAAGCAGGAAGAGGAAATGCTGTAGGAGCAACTGCAAGAACAAACAAGGCTGCAAATGTTGAATCCAGCAAGGCTAATGCATCCAGGCAGGCAATAATAAAGAAACTCAGCAAGCCATTTCTTCCTGAATTAAAGTTTACTTCAAAGCTGGGAGGGTTGATTGACACAAATCTTGGCTCATTCAATCCGGGAGCACTTAGAAGTCGAATGTACAGGCTAGGAGGCCACCCTCCATCAGTCACTGCGCACCATATTATGAAGAGTGGAACTTATGCAGCTGTTGGTTTCCCACTAGCCATTCAGTGTCCGGAATTAATCATGGAGTGCGCCAATTGTTATAGGCCAGAGCAAAGAACGATTGTTTCTCCTGATGGAAAGCTATTTTCCAATCTCACACCTGATGCCATTGGAGAGGCATTTGGACTTCCCACTTCTGATAGGATGGTGTACAAAACAAAGGAAAGAGCTGAAAAGATGTACGCCTCCTCTTTTGAGAAATGTGCTGGGATGATTAATTCAGTTTGGATGCAAAAGCCTAAGCCTACTCGCACCAAGCTGCCTAGACAAATAATTTCAGATGATGTGAACCAGGAACACTGTGACTTGATTATGATGCTCAGCAGGGTGAATGGAAGTCCCCAATCCTATATTTTCGAGCCATGGATGTTTTATTACATCGGAGTTGTAATGGAAGGCAAGGAATGTGTTGATTGGGCAAGTATGATAAGCGACAATTTAGATGAGCAGTTCAGGCACCCAAGGAGAACAAAGACGTTCTACATGAGTTCATATGTTATATACATGTTGGTTCGGATGACCAAGTATAGAGGAATAACTTACAAGGAGCCAATGGGATGTGGGTCTGAGCAGTTTAAAATCTATGAGGCTTGCCCGTAGTTGCACCTGACCAGCACCGCCAACTACAAAAGGGTGAATGACGCCTTCACGATGCATATAACAAGAACTCTTCAGCCGAGAACTCAACAAAGAATTTCAAAAGAGGCCCAAGAGCTGATCGAAGAGTACGGATGTTGGTTTATCCAATTTCCGAAGTTCACCTATATTAGGTTGCAGGGGTTTACATCGTATCCGTACAGATTACCGAGGTACCCCATTGACAGAATGGTAATGTTAGAAGTGTCCAAGTAGCTCATTGCCTATGACAAAATTCAAAAGAAGAAAAAGAAAGGAGGATTAGACTTCCCAATCACCACGAGAAATTCAAATGAAGTTTGTCCCTCATTACAGGTAGCCAGAGAAGCTGAGGATGAGTTGCAGTTCTTCCACCTCACATACCACACCAGCAGGTAGGACTTCAATCCTTACAATAACATCAGAATGGTGCAGAATGTGGAGTATAGGCACAAGGCTCATATTGAAGATTTCTGGGCTAATGCGGTAGATGACGCTGAGATTAGGAGAAGGATGTTTTCTAGGATACCGTTGAATACAATTAGAGAGTGCAAGATTAGTCCAGTTCCAGACCAGGTGGAAGATGACGTGAATGTTATACAGTCTGATTATGAGGCAGTGAGAAATTCACCAGTCCCTCTTCTTGATTGGTCAGAGCCGGAGATTATAGATTTGGACACACTATGCATACCAGTGTTGACATTCACGAGAAATTGGGTGGAGAGGCATGTGAATAGACTTAAGAGCAGATCAATTCTATCACTTACAACTTGATGGGTGACCAGAGACCGCCAACAATCAGAAAAAGAAAGCAGGTCGCTCAAGCTTCAGAACCACGAAGAGAGGAACAGATTCAGTAGGAGCCTCAGAGAGTTGAGGAAGCATTATCCATGCCATCACGGGCTCGCTCTCCAAGTGTTTAGGAGATCTCATTGTTTGCAGACCAAAGAAATAGGTTAAATGAAGAACAAGAATTGCAGGAAGCAAATCAGCCACCCCGTAGGGAGTCAATTGGTCAAAGTGTCAAAGTGCCAAGAAGAGGAGACCAGCAGGAAGAAGAAGAGGAACAAACGACCACCGATACTCGCTTCCAACAGGAGATTGAGGCAGCTTTAGAGGATGAGACTACTGTAGAGCAGGAGGCTCGAGTTTTAGGAGAAGATACCCAGTAGACGGAGATTGATGAGCCTCATCAAAATGTTAATAGAGAAGAAGTGCATGAAGAAGCAAGAGAGGAGCAACCACTTATTGTTTGTGACCCACAACAAGTAGTGCCGGATTGGCTAAGAGAAAGGATGAGAAGGGATCCTACTGAGGAGACTGACTTGGCGATTGAGATGGATGAACTCCTCAGTAGAATCAGTGCACCGCTAGAGAAGAAGGCCAAAAAATTGTCAAAGATTTCTATGGATGAGGATGGTTCTTGCACCCTGCATGTGGCCGTTCCCAGGATTGAGTGTGATCGGGATGATGCTATGCCAGAAAATTATATGATTACTATTGTTGAGCTAGGCCGTCCCACTGGAGCTCAAATAATTGAGGAGTGTGATAGCTCCTATCAGGCACTCAAGGACAGGTTGCTCCGAACCGAGGGAAAGTACAAACGATTGAAGAGGGAGCATAGGACATTGGTTGGTTACGTGCAACACTTAGCTTGTCCGTGTGGGTAGGAGAACCTAGCAGTTGACCTTCTAGCGGAACTCCTGAGAGAATTAGTTAGCGGCCTGGAGGATTTGAGGGAGATGGCTCAGGAGGTAGATAAGTGGGTTGGCAGTGTTCGCACTGAGATGGAGAAGTTCATGGAGGATCTCACTCATTCTTATCTGCAAGCCTCTAGCATTTTGGCACGCATGGACACCATTGATCAGGCTTGAAGCGAGTACCGTATCTATTAGACTAAGACTGTTCTTCATTTGGAGGCTTTGATGCACATGCCCTTGCAGACTCTAGTGGAGGGAGGTGTAATACAAGAGGGTGACAGATATGACTTCACCAGTTGGTATTCTTTAGTGGTCACGGGTCGAGGCTTCTTTGATGCGGCACAGGAAGATTCAGCTAGAGTTAGAAAGGCTATGGGTAATATTCTGGAAGGAGTCTTGAACACACTTGAGTCTATATTTGCTAGGAGATTGACTTTAGGGGAGATGATTGCTTATGGCCTAAAGAACAGAATGGGGCCTTTCTTTTTAGAGGTAAGGTCATTTGTTCAAGATGATTTTGAAAATGTTTCGACCTTCTCTAGCATTGTTCAGAGTATTCAGGATGCCTTAGTTGCTTGGAGAAAATCTTGCACTCGGCATGGGCAGACAGTCGCAGTGCTCAAATTTCAGCTTAACCATATTCCACCTATTTTAGTTCAGGAGGTTGAGGCGGTGTTAGCCAGGTTCATCGAATTCGCGGTCAAAGAGAAGGAGAGTGGAAACATCTTGTTGGATGATGACCTTCTAGAAGATGATGGTGGACATTAATTGCTCACTATGACTTCAAGAGGGAGTGGAGAATATTTTGCTCATTTATTACCCCACTCCCCTTTGTGGCGGTTTTTAGGGAAGAATCTTGATCAGGGCATATGTGGCTCAATCTGAACCCTTCACTATAATTGAATCTGAGCTGTCCATTGGATTTGGCCATCTATAAAAGGGGCATCCCCCCTCATTTGTACATTATTAGAGATAGATCATAGAATTGAGAGATAGAATAGAGAGACAGATAGCATAGATTGATAGCATAGCTTAGATTGAAGAGGAAGGAAAGTTTTCAAGTTGAATGCTTTGTAAGAAATTGTTGTGAACACTCCTATAATAAAAAGAGTTATCATTGCTTGTGGTTTCATCTTTTATTGTGGGTAGCTAGCAAGATTTCTTCTTCCTTCCAATTCACTTAGAATCTTAAAGTAGAACTTAGAGTAAAATAGATTTATTTCATGCAAGTAGATGGTAGTTGTGGAATGTGGTGGTTAAATTGAGCAAGCTTCATTAGTCCATACCACTAGCAAACTCACTGATGGTGGGTGCGCCTTGTGTGGTCAACTGGAATATTGTGTACTTAACTTCGATCATGATTTGTATGTTGGTATGCGCCATTTTGATGGCATTTTCATGCTAAGTTGTGATCTGAATATTTCAAGCTACTCCTTTGAAGATTGCACCAGTTTTGTGGAAGCTGTCTGAAGTGAGGCAAAGCAAAGCCTGGTTAAAGTTTGCAAGAGTTGATCTCCACATCCTGCGCTTAGAGTAGACCGTAGCATTTCTGATCCCTGCAACCTTTTAAATTCAGTACTTTCTGGTTAGTTTAGGAAACCTGAGCTTCACTGATAAATCTTTCGAAATCTTTGAAAACCCTTTTCTCTGCTGTTGAACAATTACGTAAGTCCCCTTGAAATACCAGCAAATCACATCGAGTCAATTGAGTCTACATCCACTGCATAAAGGAACCTTGGACTTGAATGCATGATCTTTCGCAATCTTAGCATGCAGCAGATTTTGATCAAGATAGGATAGAGTGACTGTTGGAAACTTTATTTTGTGTTGGTGCGGTCATAAAACACCCGTCGATAGGACTTTCTTTGAGAAATCCTTTCCCTTCATCAACTTCACCCCTCACTTGTTGTCGTTGTTCAGTTTTTTGTTATCCTTAAGGATCTTCTTATCTTCCGGTCAATTGATTTGTGACCGCTTTGTTTTAGTTTTCCGATTTTGTTTATGGGTAATGGCATTAATTCTTTGACGTAAGTCGTCGATCAGTATCACACTCTTCCTCTTCTCTTTTGGTTTGTTCTTCGTACCATTGTAGGATCTGTTGCCTTCGTTATTCCTTATCTTTCTTGGCGTGAAGGTCTTTCAAGATGATATAGTGTCGTGCTATTGATCTCAACAATCTGTTGAGAAGATGTTTAACCTCCGGATTGACAGTGAAGTTATCCCAAATGGCGGCCTGAGGGACTTTCACTTGAGAACTTCCCTCCGTACATGCTCCTTGAGTGAGATATCCCACAGATTTATGAGGTCTTCTGCCAACATGTCTTCTCTTTCCTCGTTTGCTTGCACCGACTCTTTGGTTGTGTTGTACCCCAAATAATTTTTTGGCATTCTGTGTAAATTGAGCTAAATCTTGTTAAAATGCCATGAAAGGTCTGTTTTAGGTCAAACCAATCATAGAATCTTGGTGGGTTTCTGTCTAGGAACACATGTACAAAATTCTGAAAAATTGAAAATTAGGGTTTTTTCCCCTATTTTCAGGGAAATCCCCCGAAAATAGGACCTTCCCAGAAATGATCGAAAATGATTTTGATAGGTTTAAAGGGCTTCACGATCACATTGGTCAAGTCAGAATCATCAAAAGACACGTTTTACTCTGGTGGGTCTATTTCTCTTTTTCAGGAACGAAGTTAGGAGCTCCACAGCCATTAATGGCAGATTGGCCAGTACCAGGCGCTGAAAGCTAAGCTTCAAAAGCTTCAACGATACAACCATGGCGGAAAAGGTCGAAAAAGATGCTGTTTGACGAAGGAGATTCCTGAAAACGAAAAAGGTCAAAATTTGACTAACTCTGGAGATGTTACGAAGGGGAGATTGCTCACATGTTGAAAAGGCGCCTTCTTCAAGCAGGGGCGCCCATGGTCTTTGAAGGTCAAACAAAGTCAGTAAGATCATCCGAAGCAGTCATTCTCAACGTTTGGTTGCTGGCTCAACAGTGAAACAAACATCCAGATCATCCGATGAATAGATCACTAGCAACTGCTGACGAAGCAAAAAGAGGCAGTTGAGGAATTGACAGGAAACCACAGTTAACGACAAAGTTGCAAGAAAAAGAGCCTTTTCAAAGCAAAGGCGCCCTTTCTTTTGGACTTCCAGATGCTGACCAATGACAAAAGGCCTCCTTTGATGACCTTCTCAGCTCAAGCAAATCTCGGAAACGCAACTGCAAGCATCAATACCTGACAGAGCAGTCAACGGATAATCTGGATCAAAGTAGGCAACTTGTCAGACGAAAATAATCAAGCTAAAAGGCAAAAGCGCCCTTTTCAAGGAGGGGCGCCCTTGGATAAAGGAACCCTAATTTGAGATCCAGATTTCCCGAAGACAGTCATTCTTAGCAGAACAGAGCTGAGTACCTGATGAAACATCATATGAAAACATCTGACTCTCCGATCAACGAGAAATCCAGTTCAAGGCACGAGAGGTCATTTCAAATAAGCTGAAGAACGAAGACTGAAAAATCACTAAGGCATTGGCAAAAGCGCCCTTTCTTGGGAAAGGCGCCCAGTCTTTTGGAGCCCTTAACTCAGCTTTTTATCATTCAGTCTCCCAGGCACTTCTTTCCAGTATGGATTCTGCTCCGCAGTGAATGTGTCCGTGACGTCTCAAGATCGACAGACAACGCCAGATTCAGGATCAAACAGGGGGTTTTCAGGAGAGAAAATACCAAAAAACTTGCAAAAGATGAAAAGGGACGCCTAAAATAAGTCAAAGGTCATTTGTTGACTAAAGTCAAAAGCTCTTTGAGTTAAAGTTGGCTAAAACGCTCCACGATTGGTGGAAATCACCTTTTTAACTTCAGATCAAACTCAAATCACCTTTTGAGCTTGTGTTAGGTCCCCAAATTTGTGGATCTGAAGCCCAAACATATATATTCAAGGAGATGGCGTCCATTTCATTATTTCATTGCAGGTTGAAAGACAAAAAACAGCCACAAAGCTCTCAAAGGACGCCATTGAAGATCTGAAGGAGGTTTTCATCCGTTCTTCATTTTTATTGCAGATCTGAAGCAGGAAAGGGTTGCCATTTTGAGGATTGGATCAGAGATAGTTTTTTTGAAGATCAGCTAAAACTTCCAATCCACCTTCTGTCTTTTTCCTCTCTTCTCGTCTTAGGTTTTCTTGCATCTGACAGAAAAAGCAACAGGCTACATCAGATCTGATCAACTGGGTAGATTCAGCATCATTTTCCAGAGAAACCCATCTCGACAAATTTTCCAAAATGAAAAAGTTTCAGAATCCAAATTCTGAGGAACTGGGTTCGTTCAGCATTGAAGCACGAACAAAACCCATGTGCCAGATTTTTTCCGGAAAAATACTTCTCGGCAGGGCGCTATTTTTAAGGGTTTCCGAAAATCATCTGAACTAGGTCAAGCTTACAGTCAATCTTCAAGTTTTTCAGGATGCAGTACTCCCAGGTGCAATACGAGACCAAGACGGTCTTACTCCATGATTACCTGAAAACAGTTGACACAAATCTACACCAAGTAAATCCAGTGGTCGATTTGGAGCAGTTAGAAGGCATGAATCAAATAACATTGCAGAATATCGAAGAATCCGGATTGCTGCAAGCCGCATCAATTCCCATCACACTACAAAGCGTAGAGCTCGTAATCGCTTGTATCAAGCATTACAACCCTACCACCAGAGAAATCAGAGCAGCAGATGGAAGGATTGTTTGCAGTTTAAAGCCTCAAGATATCGAAAGATGTTTTGATATTCCCTCACATCCTAACAGCAAAGTCATATCATTGACGGAATGTGAGAAAGCTTTTGAGACGGCCAAGGACAAATGTCAAAGGATAATGGCCGAAAAATGGCTAAAAGTGACAAAGGCAAGCTTGCCTAAGTTGTTGGGGCGAGGAGAATGTAAAGACGAGTACGCAGTGTTAATCACTCTACTCAACAGAGTCACTGGAGAAGAAGATGGTCGTCAATTCCAGCCATGGATGTACTATGTCATCGCTAAAATCATTGGCAGGAGGGAATACTATGACTGGGCCACTTTGATCAGTGACACACTCCACCGACAAATCACTGGGTATCTGGAAGCTCATAGGTTCCACATGTGCTCCTACCTGGTATACTTGATAGCCTTCCAAGGCGATTTCAGGTTATTGAACAATGTGGGAACCTTAGGTGTGCAGAAGGTTCACGAGTTTTTCACACGCCTTGAGTTTACTCAAGCGGAAAGACACTTCAAGAAGACAAGTGATCACTTCACCATGCACATAGTTCGTGAGCTTAACCATGAGATGCACGTGCGTATTTCACAGACAGCCAGAGAGGCAATGGCGGATTGGGCAGATTGGTTTATCCAATTTCCTACATTCTCCTACATACGCGTGTATGGCTACATTGGCCACCCCGCCATGCTACCAAGACACCCTTCCGATAGGGTAGTTTTCATGGAGTTCCTGAGACAGTTGTCCGAAGTTCATGTCCACTTGCGCTTGAAGAGGAAGACAGCTGTTAACTTTCCCGTTGAAATGGGACTATATAGATGTGAATCCGCGGCAGATGCAAAGATGATGGGTCAAGAAACAAGGAGGTTTAACCTCAAATATCTCATTGATAGAAGATCCTATGATCCCAGAGGACTCTATGCAGCACACCTTGAGCAACACTCGTCACATAAGTCTTCTATGGAAGATTATTGGGTGAATTGTAAAGACGAGTATGAAGTGCGAAGAAGGAATTACAGCAGATTCAGACTCCCACAGATTGCTGATTTCATGTCAGCAGACATTGAGGGCCTGTCAGATGATGAAGGGGAAGTCATTCTCCCCACATTCTTCGCAGATTCAGTTGACTCCCAACCGCTCCCGAGAGTGGATTGGTATGCCAAAGAGGATACATCTATAGAAGAAAGAACGAGTAGAGTGGTTAGAAATAGCCAACTCTATCTCGACAGCAAGAAATCAAGGAAGGTGATACCTCACAGAACAGAGCCGCCACAGGTTCAGTCTACACCACCTTCCACTTCAAGAAGGAAACCTAGACAAAAGCAATGGTGCAATCCTCCCCAAGGGATGAGGATGTCAAAACCTAGAACACAGAGGACACCAGTGGAGAAAGCCACACATAGTCCTGAAATAATCACGGGTATTGCTGCCCCAGAACAAAGAGTAGAGACTGCTACCCCTGATTCAGCCGAAGTTATCACAGGAGAACCAGCAGCAGTAGTTGTTGAAGAACCAGTGGCTGAGCCAATGGCAGAGGTAGCAACAGTAGAAGCAGCAGCAGAAACGGTGCCTGTTATGGAAACAGAGCCGCCAACATCACCAGTATCACAGCGAACACAGGTCCTCATCGACTTGGATTCGCCACCGAGAGACATTACTCCAGCACAGTCTCACACATCTAGCGTTCAAGGGCCTCACGTCCCTCCTAGTGAAGTTCGCCGAGATTCTATTTGGCTCGAAGGTTTCCTAGGAAGGAAGAGGGAAAAACCCTCATATGAGCTTGACTTTACCGAATTCGACCACGTCCCACAAGACACGTCGGCGAAGAAGTTAAAGAAGCAAGTTCACATAGAAAGGAATGCAGAATGTGAGATCATCATAGAGACTGCCGCTCCACCAGTAGAGAAAAGCATACACGAGGTTCAAGTAGAGGACTACACTTTGTCTCAACTTAACCTCGGGAAGACTACACGACAGGTGGAGGCGGACCTTCTCGGAATAGCTTCGGTGAGCGCACAAGAAAGGATGGCCAAGGATGGTAAAGAAAAGGCAGCCTTAAAGGCTGAAAATCAGAAACTGAGGTCTTACATCACCAGCTTGATACATGGCACACCCAACGTCTCAGCCCTACCGGCAGGACTACTAGATCTCCCCGCCGAACAAAATCATCGGCAATTGTTAACATTCGGCAAACACTTGAGGAATCAGGTGGAAGAGTTTGTTCTCAAGGGTAGATGCGTACTGGCTAACCTATACCAGTTACGGGATAGAGCACATGAACTTCGTGTGGAGATCCAGCAGTCAGAACAAAGGATTGCAGAAAAGAGGCTTGAAGACGAAAGTACAATTGCAGATTTGCAATTAGCATATCAATCAGTATACTCTGAGGAAAACAAGCAACATCTTTTTGCTTGGAAAGAACAATTGGCGTACAAGGTAAAAGCCTACGACGCTCATTCAGTAGAGATGATTGATTACAGAAGGGTGGTTGCCACTATTATCAACTTCGCAAGAATGTTGGTAATATCTTTCCCTTGCATGGAATATCAGCGTGAGGGAGGAGAATACGTCGAGTTGGTGACTGTACAGAACCAGTTCAGGGATGTCATCCGCAGCACCTTTCTTGACGATCCAGAGGGTTGTAAGCTGGCTAAGGTAGCAGCTTTATCAACCAAGTTAGAAGAGGCAGCATCTCAATGCATTGACTTCGGAAATCAGCTCACAACGGGTGAGGTCATGCTCCGACGCCACGTCATCATCCTACGGAGCATTAACTCCCCAGAAGCTGATGAGGTCAATCAATGGATTGAGACACTGTTGATTAATGGCGAGCTATAAATGCACCAGAGAAGGACGCCATACACACTCCAAGTGGCATTCATGAGACTTGAGTTGACTTGACGCTTCTTTCCAAGTCAACTCGAGATGCTATTAAATGTAGTTGGAGTTAACTTGATGCTTCTTTCCAAGTTTAACTCCACTTTCCTTAAATCATGCATTGTCAGATCCCACTAATTAAGGATGTCTAATTGACTTCCACGATTTGTGGATCTTAGATCTCCACTAAATGTGGATGTCTATTTTGGAGGGAGACTTTACATTTAAGTTCACCTTTAGTTTGCTTTCAGTCAACTGAAGTAGTTTCCAGTTGACTCTTTGTTGACTTTCAGTTAACTGAAGTAGCTTTCCAGTTAACTGCTTGTTCCCCCTATTTAGGAATAAATCTTGCTAATTGATTGGCAAGAACTCATTGTTAACTCAAGGAGATTTTGGGGTTGCCCACTCCTTTGAGTTCTATAAATAGAGCCTTGGGCTCATTATTTGTTTAACCTTTACTTGCTATGCAAAATTGCTGCGCCATTGTTGCCAACACTTTGAAAGCGAATATTTGTTCACTCTTGGATGAGAGTTCGTTGGATGATTGTAATTGTGCATGATTTCGTGCCTTTGCTTTCCCAACTTTTGTAGTTCGTTGATAAAGCATTGAAGAAGAATATCAGAAGGCGCTTGCATTTTGATCATCTTATTTGAGTTATGTCTACGTCCTGTGTTTAATAGCTTGTTGTCTCATTTCCCTCCTCGGATAGGAGTCCCTCCTCCTTGGATATTTGTTATTGACAGTTGTCGTTTGATGTTGTTTAATGTGTTGACTTCCAAGCTATACTTCGGATAGGAGTCCCTCCTCCTTAGCAAGCTCGTTGGCCAAGGCATCGTGATTTTGTTGTTTCTAGTAAACTATTTCTTAAGCTCATACCTCGGATAGGAGTCCCTCCTCCTTGGCAGATCTCGGATCTAGTTTACCGTGCAGAGTGTTTGCTTGTACCAACCTTATCCCGGTGTATACCCGAGAGTTCAGAGCCTCGGTCATATCCTCTGGAGACGGCGAATTCAAGTGATCCAACCATTCCATTCCCGCTCCTTTACCCTCATGCTCTGTTCATCTTGAAGGTATTGGATAGATAGAAGCTAGTTAGTCGTAGTTAAGATCTGCAGAAACCAGAGAAAAGCTTAGCTACGGCGCATTGTGTTTGTGCACCCTTGTGTCCTGCCGCTGAAGCATAAAAAGATAGGAACTTAGTTAAACATTTCCCTTCCCTACGCATTGCTCCCAGCAGAGAGGGACTTCTCCTCTTTAAATAACGAAGAAGTGTTGCAAAACATTTGAAATAGCTGAACGTTTACAATCAGCACTCCAGAGGTGCTAATTTAAACGCCAACAGTTTTCTGGCGCCCACCGTGGGGCAACGAGGCATAAAACTTCAAGAAAAGCTAAACGCTTTTATGTCACGGGAATGACTATTTGGCGTCCTTGGGCACCAGTAGAGCAACCTGATCTTGTTCCAGCAACTCTCCAACCAGATCTTACATACATTGAAGGAGAGCAATCGGATATTATCAGCAGCTTGCGGATCTTCATCTTCGAGAAGAATACATCACCAGCTCAGTGGAGAGCCGCAGCCATTACTCTGGACGAGGAAGAAAGAAAGGCTGATCTAGCAGCCGAGAGACCAGTGTTACCACCACCTGCGTGGCAGTAAACATCCTGGCTTACCAAGTATATACAAGAAGGAGGACCAATCCTCTTTTCCAAGAAGAAGTCGGAGAAGCATCCGACACAGAGCAGATCTTTCAAGAGGTTCGAGAGCAATTTCTAGAAGAACCTCAACAAGAACCTCCTGCTCAAGCAATGGCCGACAACGTTAACATTCATAACGGCATTGGCCGTAATAACGGCAATGGCAATGGCAACAATGGCAATGGCCACTACATCAACAATCTTTTCGGCAATGGCCGAAATGCAAGAGTTGTTGCCAGACGTGCTGCCCCACTTCCATGGGGTAATAACATAGGTCCATTAGCCCTACAAGGCAATCATGAACTTCCCAAGGGATCACGGAAGCATTTCCCAAGATTCTATGGCGACGGGACTAAACATCCCGATGAACATCTCTCAGCATTCACAGCGGCCTGTTCCGTTCTGTCTGTGCCACATGAAGATATCGCCGTTCGACTCTTTGTCGAAACTCTTGAAGCAAATGCAGCTGACTGGTTCAATCATTTGCGACCAGGGATTATCACAAACTGGGAAGACATGAGCGAAAAGTTTTTGGCCAGATTCAGACCTGCTGAAGACAGTCATCAACTGTTTGCCCGTTTATCTAACTCAAAGATGGAGTCCACAGAACCAATGAGGGAGTTCGTAGCAAGGTTTAACCGCCTTGTTACACGACTTTCCCACACAATGAATCCATCCGACGAGATCCTGATGAGCAGCTTCATCAACGCCCTACCCTCAGAGATAGCCTTTTTCATAAAAGGCAGTCATGAAGAAGACCTGCTGGTAGCTCAAGAAAAGGCTATTGAGCTCGAAGATCACATGATCACTACGGGGAAGATGAAGAATGATGCCATCAGACCGCTGGTCCAAGCATCAGCAGATCCATTGCTACAAAAGGTAGCAAACGAGGTGACCATCCTCAAAAGACAGTCACCCAACCAAGGGCAGCAAGCAATGCCCACACCACCACCATATCAACAACAGCAGTACCAGCCTCAACAGCAGTACCAGCCTCAACAGCCTTATCAGCCGAAGAAAAATAATTTCCAATCATTTAACAACTTCAAGCCGAAGTTTTCGGGACCACCTAGACAAGCAGAACCTGAGAAATCCAACGTGTTCTGTTGTTTCCATGATTCAGATGAACACACTGGATCTTCGTGTCCTGAGAATCAGAGGATGAATCAGATAATGGGATATGCCGGAGATGCAGTTCCAAGCTCCAATACAGTACCTTCAAATTCGAACGTTGCTCCACCTCAAATGGACAATTTCGATGGCGACTCCGCAACGGGATACTTTCACAACGAACCCGTAAATCAAGAAGAAGAAGACTACCGTCAGTACAATCTTGCTGTCAATCACGAGAACCTGTCAACACCCGTGTTTACACGTGCTCAGCATTTCAAAGCACAGAAAGAAGAAGACGAAAGACGGCAGTCCAATGAAAAGGGAAAAGAAGCTTCCACTTCTAATCCCAAGTCTACACATGAGTACGTCACACCAGTTCCTCAAGAACCGTCTTCGACGAACTTTGACATAGTGACATCCATGATGAAGACGAAGGTACAAATTTCACAGCTGGAGTATCTCCAGGATCATCCCGATCAAATGGATCGGATTCTTAAGGTGATTCAGAAGCCAATCGTCATACAGCCCACATTGCTAGCATCTTCCGTACCAGCGGGAGAAAAGCCAAAACCTTTTTACATATCTTTGTATATGGGAGGATATAAGCTTAGCAACTGTATAATTGATTCAGGGGCATCTGATAACGTCATGCCTTTACAAATCATGAAAGCTTTAGGGCTATCATGCACGGAAACCAAAGAAAAGTGTTACTCACTTGAATCAAAACCCGTGCCGTTGGTAGGTCAGCTGAAGGATGCTCAAGTAAGATTGGCATCCTGCCCAGAAAAGAAGATCATGATGACCATTCTCATAGCTGACATCCCAATCAGTTATGGAATGCTCCTGAGCAGAAGCTTTTGCAAAGATCTCGGAGGCGAGATTCAATTGGATTGGTCGTACGCAACAATCCCATTGAAAAAGGGCACTTTCAAGTTGGAACCTGAGGCTAAGTCAACATTCACGGTGGTGAAATCTCAAGACCCACAAGCACAAGTGTTACATCAAAACACGGGTCCTGGCACGTATGCCATGCTGTCAGAAGTAACTAAAGAAGATGAAAATCTTGCACTTACCACGCAAACGTTGAATCAAGATGCAAGAATGTGGAATATGCAGTTCGACGGCAGTTGCTCAACAGCAGGATCGGGAGCGGGAGTTGTCATTACCTCTCCCGAAGGAACACTATACCCATTTGCTTATCGCTTGCAGTTTGATAACACAAACAATACCGCAGAATACGAGGCGCTCATACTTGGCCTCAAAAAGGCAAGAGATATGGGTATAAAATACCTTCAAGTCGAAGGTGATGCAGAGCTGATCGTTCAACAGGTCAGAGGGCTGTATCAAGTAAGAAGAAGTCGTCTTTCTTCTTACCGACAAAGGGTGTGGAATGCAATCGACTGGTTCGAAGCATTCAACATCGAGTACATACCACGTGAGCGGAATAGCAGAGCGGATTCCCTTGCGGTATCAGCAGCTCTTTTCATGCCCCATTCTGACTTTTGTCAGAATATCTTTGCTATCGAGCTCATCTACAGGCCGGCCATCCCCGACAACTGCGACAATTGGCAGGTCTTTACTAATGATAAAGACATTCAAGAGTTCCTTCGCATGGATGACAATTATCAAGAACTATTCTTTGAAGGTAGTGCTTCTCCCTCCAAGGAATATATGGCGGAGAATTCCGAAGTCACGGAATCTGGCGTCATCCAACTAAAGGGCAATAATATCCCCAAAGGTCTAGTATCCTTGGAGGATATTTTTGATAGACACGACAGACGTGTTCAGGATCAAAGGAATTCTAATGACAAGACGTCAGCCGACTACCAACAAGTCAACATTGGTACGGAAGATAAGCCTCGGCTTGTCAACCTAGGCAAATGTTGCACTGTGGAAGAAAGCGACAATTTCATATCTCTATTCAAGCAATATCGAGACGTCTTTGCATGGTCCTATGAAGACCTGAAAGCATTCAAGCCAAAGGAATTGTCCCATACAATTCCACTAAAGTCTGACATCAAGCCCTTCAAGCAGAAGCAGAGACACTACAACCCGCGTATCCAAGATACAATCTACGCGGAGGTGAAAAAGATGGTGGATGCTAAGATCATATATCCGATCCACTATTCCACCTGGGTGTCCAACATCGTTCCTGTACGCAAGAAGAGCGGAGAAATCCGGATTTGTGTAGACTTCAGGAACCTGAACCAGTCGTCACTAAAGGATAACTATCCTTTACCCATCATGGAACACACATTGCAAACGGTAACCGGTTCGGAGATGCTGTCATTACTTGACGGATTTTCGGGGTACAATCAAATTGCAGTGGCTGAAGAAGATCAACTCAAAACAGCGTTCACCACTCCATGGGGAACGTTCGCCTACGAGAGGATGCCCTTCGGCCTCATCAACGCCGGTGCTACCTTTCAGCGAGCCATGGACTTGGCTTTTGGCGACTTAAAAGACAAATTGATTGTCGTCTATCTTGACGACCTTACCGCTTTCTCAAAAAAGCGGCAAGATCATTTTCAACACTTAGTGAAAGTGTTTGAGAGATGCAGGTCCCATCACATATCACTGAATCCGAAAAAGTCTATCTTCGCAGTGACAGAAGGCAAATTGCTTGGTCACATCGTCTCTAAAGAAGGGACTAGGATAGACCCTAATCGGGTAGATGCAATCAAGGATCTGGCTCTCCCTACCAATAAAACTGGGGTACATTCTTTCTTCGGCAAAGTCAATTTTATACGAAGATTTGTACCTGACTTCTCGGAGCTGACCAAAGACATCTCGGCAATGATGAAGAAAACAACTGTTTTCAAATGGACCGATGAAGGAAGGAAGGCATTCGAGAAAATAAAGGAGGCCATCAGTAAAGCACCAGTGTTGGTTCGACCCGATTTCAATAAAGAATTCATTCTTTATTGTTACGCGTCGGAACATACTCTATCCGCCATACTGACTCAGAAGTTGAATGAAGAGTCCGAGTCACCTATCGCTTTCATGAGCAGCAGCTTCAAGAATAGTGAATCTCGGTACTCCCAAATAGAGAAAAATGCATATGCCGTGGTGAGGGCTGTTAAGAATTTCAGATTCTACATCCTAAACTCTCACACCACTGTGTATGTTACAGACCCCGCGGTCAAGAGTGTCCTCACTCAACAAGAGATGGGCACCAAAAGAGGCAACTGGATTGCAAGAGTCCAAGAATACGACTTGGATATCAAGCCTACCAAGCTCGTTCGCGGGAGAGGTCTATGTCAACTCCTGGCAGAAGATGGTGATTTAAAACATCAAGCTGAAGATGGAATCCCAGGAACAGAAATGGAAGAAGACCTCCCAATGGTCTTATTAGTTGAATCTGCTCAAGAGTGGTACACAGAATTATGGTACTACCTAACCTACGGGGAATGTCCAACACACTTGGACAAGCAGCAGAGAAGAACTTTGAAATTACAAGCACAAGGCTATGTGCTTGGAGGAAATGTTCTATACAAGCGTGGGCTTGATGGAACGTTCCTGCTATGCGTCACCAAAGATCAACAAAGACGATTGATGGAGGCATTCCACAATCAAGCATGCGGAGGTCACTTCTCATCAAGGGTCACCGCATTCAAGATCTTGCGGGCATCATTCTTTTGGCCGACCTTGTTCCGCGACGCATATGACTGGGTGCACAGATGCACATTGTGCCAACAATTTGTTGGTAAACTTAAGCTGTCAAACCTTCCACTCAGGCCGGTGGTGATAGATGCTCCATTCCAGCAATGGGGCATAGACTTTGTGGGACCTATCAACCCTCATTCCAGCAAAGGACATGTCTACGTCCTCACAGCGACAGACTATTTTACTAAGTGGGTTGAGGCAATTCCTGTAAAGCAGGCTACTTCCGAGGTGGTGTGTAATTTCCTCAAAGAGAACATCATTACACGCTTCGGAGTACCCAAAAAGATCGTGGCTGACAACGCTACAAGCTTCTCGTCAGAGGAGTTGATAGAATTTTGTTTTGACTACGGCATCACCTTGTCCCATTCTTCAGATTACTATCCACAAGGTAATGGACAAGCCGAATCGTCAAATAAAAACATAGTCACAATAGTGCGCAAGATGGTTGATTCCAATCAACGGGCTTGGCACACGAAATTGTATGATGCTCTTTGGGCTGACAGAATCACGCCCAAAAGAGCTATCGGCACTTCACCTTTCATAATCCTATATGGCACTGAAGCTGCGTTACCCATCACTCTAGAGTTGTCCGCTTTACAGCTGGCATCCACAATAGAAGATGAGGAATTCAAAGATCCTATCGAGAAACGTATCTTGTGCCTAATGAAACTTCAAGAAGAAAGGGTGGAGATAGTTGATAGGATCACTCAGCATCAAGAGCGAGTGAAGAGGATCTTCGACAAGAAGGCTCGGCAACGGGACTTTGAGATTGGAGATAAAGTCCTGTTATGGGACAAGAGACACGAACCAAAGGGAATGCACGGAAAATTCGACTCCCTTTGGCTGGGGCCGTTCCTGATTCATAATCTTGCAGGAGGGAATTCCTATATTCTCTCACATTCAGACGGAAGGCTCTTTCCACTGCCTTACAGCGGGCAGTACTTGAAGCATTTCGTCCCTTCGGGGATGGGGTGAGTACATATTGTAAATACTTTTCCTTGCTTTAACGTTATGTTGTTATGTTTTTCCCCGTTCAGTGAAGTATTGTCGTGTTTTAGGTGATTTCTTAGATGTTTTGTCGTAGGTGAATAAATTGGGGGAACCCAATAAATAAGGTGAACTCTATTTTTAGGAATGTATGGAACCAAAGTCCTGACTCCGTTACCCAACTGATTATATATACTGGTCTACGAAACTTGAGATTCTCGGTTCTCCTATGCCGTAGGTATCCGACATGGTCACCAGACGGAGCCTATGTTGTACCCCAAATAAATTTTTTGGCATTCTGTGTAAATTGAGCTAAATCTTGTTAAAATGCCATGAAAGGTCTGTTTTAGGTCAAACCAATCATAGAATCTTGGTGGGTTTCTGTCTAGGAACACATGTACAAAATTCTGAAAAATTGAAAATTAGGGTTTTTTCCCCTATTTTCAGGGAAATCCCCCGAAAATAGGACCTTCCCAGAAATGATCGAAAATGATTTTGATAGGCTTAAAGGGCTTCACGATCACATTGGTCAAGTCAGAATCATCAAAAGACACGTTTTACTCTGGTGGGTCTATTTCTCTTTTTCAGGAACGAAGTTAGGAGCTCCACAGCCATTAATGGCAGATTGGCCAGTACCAGGCGCTGAAAGCTAAGCTTCAAAAGCTTCAACGATACAACCATGGCGGAAAAGGTCGAAAAAGATGCTGTTTGACGAAGGAGATTCCTGAAAACGAAAAAGGTCAAAATTTGACTAACTCTGGAGATGTTACGAAGGGGAGATTGCTCACATGTTGAAAAGGCGCCTTCTTCAAGCAGGGGCGCCCATGGTCTTTGAAGGTCAAACAAAGTCAGTAAGATCATCCGAAGCAGTCATTCTCAACGTTTGGTTGCTGGCTCAACAGTGAAACAAACATCCAGATCATCTGATGGATAGATCATAAGCAGCTGCTGACAAAGCAAAAAGAGGCAGTTAAGGAATTATCAGGAAATCACAGGTAAACGACAAAGTTGCAGGAAAAAGAGCCTTTTCAAAGCAAAGGCGCCCTTTCTTTTGGACTTCCAGATGCTGACCAATGACAAAGGGCTTCCTTTGATGACCTTCTCAGCTCAAGCAAATCTCGGAAACGCAACTGCAAGCATCAATACCTGATAGAGCAGTCAACGGATAATCTGGATCAAAGTAGGCAACTTGTCAGACGAAAATAATCAAGCTAAAAGGCAAAAGCGCCCTTTTCAAGGAGGGGCGCCCTTGGATAAAGGAACCCTAATTTGAGATCCAGATTTCCCGAAGACAGTCATTCTTAGCAGAACAGAGCTGAGTACCTGATGAAACGTCATGTGAAAACATCTGACTCTCCGATCAACGAGAAATCCAGTTCAAGGCACGAGAGGTCATTTCAAATAAGCTGAAGAACGAAGACTGAAAAATCACTAAGGCATTGGCAAAAGCGCCCTTTCTTGGGAAAGGCGCCCAGTCTTTTGGAGCCCTTAACTCAGCTTTTTATCATTCAGTCTCCCAGGCACTTCTTTCCAGTATGGATTCTGCTCCGCAGTGAATGTGTCCGTGACGTCTCAAGATCAACAGACAACGCCAGATTCAGGATCAAACAGGGGGTTTTCAGGAGAGAAAATACCAAAAAACTTGCAAAAGATGAAAAGGGACGCCTAAAATAAGTCAAAGGTCATTTGTTGACTAAAGTCAAAAGCTCTTTGAGTTAAAGTTGGCTAAAACGCTCCACGATTGGTGGAAATCACCTTTTTAACTTCAGATCAAACTCAAATCACCTTTTGAGCTTGTGTTAGGTCCCCAAATTTGTGGATCTGAAGCTCAAACATATATATTCAAGGAGATGGCGTCCATTTCATTATTTCATTGCAGGTTGAAGGATAAAAACAGCCACAAAGCTCTCAAAGGACGCCATTGAAGATCTGAAGGAGGTTTTCATCCGTTCTTCATTTTTATTGCAGATCTGAAGCAGGAAAGGGTTGCCATTTTGAGGATTGGATCAGAGATAGTTTTTTTTTGAAGATCAGCTAAAACTTCCAATCCACCTTCTGTCTTTTTCCTCTCTTCTCGTCTTAGGTTTTCTTGCATCTGACAGAAAAAGCAACAGGCTACATCAGATCTGATCAACTGGGTAGATTCAGCATCATTTTCCAGAGAAACCCATCTCGACAAATTTTCCAAAATCAGCAAACTTGCTGCCCCTATTTTTGGGGGTTTTTCCGAAAAAGTTTCAGAATCCAAATTCTGAGGAACTGGGTTCGTTCAGCATTGAAGCACGAACAAAACCCATGTGCCAGATTTTTTCCGGAAAAATACTTCTCGGCAGGGCGCTATTTTTAAGGGTTTCCGAAAATCATCTGAACTAGGTCAAGCTTACAGTCAATCTTCAAGTTTTTCAGGATGCAGTACTCCCAGGTGCAATACGAGACCAAGACGGTCTTACTCCATGATTACCTGAAAACAGTTGACACAAATCTACACCAAGTAAATCCAGTGGTCGATTTGGAGCAGTTAGAAGGCATGAATCAAATAACATTGCAGAATATCGAAGAATCCGGATTGCTGCAAGCCGCTTCAATTCCCATCACACTACAAAGCGTAGAGCTCGTAATCGCTTGTATCAAGCATTACAACCCTACCACCAGAGAAATCAGAGCAGCAGATGGAAGGATTGTTTGCAGTTTAAAGCCTCAAGATATCGAAAGATGTTTTGATATTCCCTCACATCCTAACAGCAAAGTCATATCATTGACGGAATGTGAGAAAGCTTTTGAGACGGCCAAGGACAAATGTCAAAGGATAATGGCCGAAAAATGGCTAAAAGTGACAAAGGCAAGCTTGCCTAAGTTGTTGGGGCGAGGAGAATGTAAAGACGAGTACGCAGTGTTAATCACTCTACTCAACAGAGTCACTGGAGAAGAAGATGGTCGTCAGTTCCAGCCATGGATGTACTATGTCATCGCTAAAATCATTGGCAGGAGGGAATACTATGACTGGGCCACTTTGATCAGTGACACACTCCACCGACAAATCACTGGGTATCTGGAAGCTCATAGGTTCCACATGTGCTCCTACCTGGTATACTTGATAGCCTTCCAAGGCGATTTCAGGTTATTGAACAATGTGGGAACCTTAGGTGTGCAGAAGGTTCACGAGTTTTTCACACGCCTTGAGTTTACTCAAGCGGAAAGACACTTCAAGAAGACAAGTGATCACTTCACCATGCACATAGTTCGTGAGCTTAACCATGAGATGCACGTGCGTATTTCACAGACAGCCAGAGAGGCAATGGCGGATTGGGCAGATTGGTTTATCCAATTTCCTACATTCTCCTACATACGCGTGTATGGCTACATTGGCCACCCCGCCATGCTACCAAGACACCCTTCAGATAGGGTAGTTTTCATGGAGTTCCTGAGACAGTTGTCCGAAGTTCATGTCCACTTGCGCTTGAAGAGGAAGACAGCTGTTAACTTTCCCGTTGAAATGGGACTATATAGATGTGGATTCGCGGCGGATGCAAAGATGATGGGTCAAGAAACAAGGAGGTTTAACCTCAAATATCTCATTGATAGAAGATCCTATGATCCCAGAGGACTCTATGCAGCACACCTGAGCAACACTCGTCACATAAGTCTTCTATGGAAGATTATTGGGTGAATTGTAAAGACGAGTATGAAGTGCGAAGAAGGAACTACAGCAGATTCAGACTCCCACAGATTGCTGATTTCATGTCAGCAGACATTGAGGGCCTGTCAGATGATGAAGGGGAAGTCATTCTCCCCACATTCTTCGCAGATTCAGTTGACTCCCAACCGCTCCCGAGAGTGGATTGGTATGCCAAAGAGGATACATCTATAGAAGAAAGAACGAGTAGAGTGGTTAGAAATAGCCAACTCTATCTCGACAGCAAGAAATCAAGGAAGGTGATACCTCACAGAACAGAGCCGCCACAGGTTCAGTCTACACCACCTTCCACTTCAAGAAGGAAACCTAGACAAAAGCAATGGTGCAATCCTCCCCAAGGGATGAGGATGTCAAAACCTAGAACACAGAGGACACCAGTGGAGAAAGCCACACATAGTCCTGAAATAATCACGGGTATTGCTGCCCCAGAACAAAGAGTAGAGACTGCTACCCCTGATTCAGCCGAAGTTATCACAGGAGAACCAGCAGCAGTAGTTGTTGAAGAACCAGTGGCTGAACCAATGGCGGAAGCAACAACAGTAGAAGCAGCAGCAGAAACGGTGCCTGTTATGGAAACAGAGCCGCCACATCACCAGTATCACAGCGAACACAGGTCCTCATCGACTTGGATTCGCCACCGAGAGACATTACTCCAGCACAGTCTCACACATCTAGCGTTCAAGGGCCTCACGTCCCTCCTAGTGAAGTTCGCCGAGATTCTATTTGGCTCGAAGGTTTCCTAGGAAGGAAGAGGGAAAAACCCTCATATGAGCTTGACTTTACCGAATTCGACCACGTCCCACAAGACACGTCGGCGAAGAAGTTAAAGAAGCAAGTTCACATAGAAAGGAATGCAGAATGTGAGATCATCATAGAGACTGCCGCTCCACCAGTAGAGAAAAGCATACACGAGGTTCAAGTAGAGGACTACACTTTGTCTCAACTTAACCTCGGGAAGACTACACGACAGGTGGAGGCGGACCTTCTCGGAATAGCTTCGGTGAGCGCACAAGAAAGGATGGCCAAGGATGGTAAAGAAAAGGCAGCCTTAAAGGCTGAAAATCAGAAACTGAGGTCTTACATCACCAGCTTGATACATGGCACACCCAACGTCTCAGCCCTACCAGCAGGACTACTAGATCTCCCCGCCGAACAAAATCATCGGCAATTGTTAACATTCGGCAAACACTTGAGAAATCAGGTGGAAGAGTTTGTTCTCAAGGGTAGATGCGTACTGGAAACCTATACCAGTTACGGGATAGAGCACATGAACTTCGTGTGGAGATCCAGCAGTCGGAACAAAGATTGCAGAAAAGAGGCTTGAAGACGAAAGTACAATTGCAGATTTGCAATTAGCATATCAATCAGTATACTCTGAGGAAAACAAGCAACATCTTTTTGCTTGGAAAGAACAATTGGCGTACAAGGTAAAAGCCTACGACGCTCATTCAGTAGAGATGATTGATTACAGAAGGGTGGTTGCCACTATTATCAACTTCGCAAGAATGTTGGTAATATCTTTCCCTTGCATGGAATATCAGCGTGAGGGAGGAGAATACGTCGAGTTGGTGACTGTACAGAACCAGTTCAGGGATGTCATCCGCAGCACCTTTCTTGACGATCCAGAGGGTTGTAAGCTGGCTAAGGTAGCAGCTTTATCAACCAAGTTAGAAGAGGCAGCATCTCAATGCATTGACTTCGGAAATCAGCTCACAACGGGTGAGGTCATGCTCCGACGCCACGTCATCATCCTACGGAGCATTAACTCCCCAGAAGCTGATGAGGTCAATCAATGGATTGAGACACTGTTGATTAATGGCGAGTTATAAATGCACCAGAAAAGGACGCCATACACACTCCAAGTGGCATTCATGAGACTTGAGTTGACTTGACGCTTCTTTCCAAGTCAACTCGAGATGCTATTAAATGTAGTTGGAGTTAACTTGATGCTTCTTTCCAAGTTTAACTCCACTTTCCTTAAATCATGCATTGTCAGATCCCACTAATTAAGGATGTCTAATTGACTTCCACGATTTGTGGATCTTAGATCTCCACTAAATGTGGATGTCTATTTTGGAGGGAGACTTTACATTTAAGTTCACCTTTAGTTTGCTTTCAGTCAACTGAAGTAGTTTCCAGTTGACTCTTTGTTGACTTTCAGTTAACTGAAGTAGCTTTCCAGTTAACTGCTTGTTCCCCCTATTTAGGAATAAATCTTGCTAATTGATTGGCAAGAACTCATTGTTAACTCAAGGAGATTTTGGGGTTGCCCACTCCTTTGAGTTCTATAAATAAGAGCCTTGGGCTCATTATTTGTTTAACCTTTACTTGCTATGCAAAATTGCTGCGCCATTGTTGCCAACACTTTGAAAGCGAATATTTGTTCACTCTTGGATGAGAGTTCGTTGGATGATTGTAATTGTGCATGATTTCGTGCCTTTGCTTTCCCAACTTTTGTAGTTCGTTGATAAAGCATTGAAGAAGAATATCAGAAGGCGCTTGCATTTTGATCATCTTATTTGAGTTATGTCTACGTCCTGTGTTTAATAGCTTGTTGTCTCATTTCCCTCCTCGGATAGGAGTCCCTCCTCCTTGGATATTTGTTATTGACAGTTGTCGTTTGATGTTGTTTAATGTGTTGACTTCCAAGCTATACTTCGGATAGGAGTCCCTCCTCCTTAGCAAGCTCGTTGGCCAAGGCATCGTGATTTTGTTGTTTCTAGTAAACTATTTCTTAAGCTCATACCTCGGATAGGAGTCCCTCCTCCTTGGCAGATCTCAGATCTAGTTTACCGTGCAGAGTGTTTGCTTGTACCAACCTTATCCCGGTGTATACCCGAGAGTTCAGAGCCTCGGTCATATCCTCTGGAGACGGCGAATTCAAGTGATCCAACCATTCCATTCCCGCTCCTTTACCCTCATGCTCTGTTCATCTTGAAGGTATTGGATAGATAGAAAGCTAGTTAGTCGTAGTTAAGATCTGCAGAAACCAGAGAAAAGCTTAGCTACGGCGCATTGTGTTTATGCACCCTTGTGTCCTGCCGCTGAAGCATAAAAAGATAGGAACTTAGTTAAACATTTCCCTTCCCTACGCATTGCTCCCAGCAGAGAGGGACTTCTCCTCTTTAAATAACGAAGAAGTGTTGCAAAACATTTGAAATAGCTGAACGTTTACAATCAGCACTCCAGAGGTGCTAATTTAAACGCCAACAGGTTGGCTGACCCATTATAGTGCCATGACTCCCGTCTATGTTTGGTGTATCATCCATCAGGGGAGGGTGAAGGAAGCACAAGGAATAAGCATTGAACTGGTTGAAAGGTTCAACTAACAAAACCAATAGAAGTTACATAAACAAGCTCCATCTGCCCGCTTTAATTTTCAATATATTTTCTAAAGCCAGCATTTACTACTTTAATTTCCTAGTTATTGTTTTTAAATTTTTATTTTAAGTTGGCATTGTTTTCTTATACTTATGAATTCATACTGAGATCTATGTATTTGAATAAGGGAAGCATCTTTTCATTTTCTTTTTCATATTTACTTTGTAATACACTGTACCGATTTGAAATACTAGTAGGAAGATGTCATAAATGCAGGCCTGGATAGATGCCATCCACCAATCAATTCGTACTTATAACACATCACTACAAAAGGCAGTTACTGGAACAATTCCTCTGGAGTCTGTTATGTCACACCAAAGAATTCCAGCAGTAAGTTGTAATTGTTTTATTTTGTGAATATGAAAAATTATTCTTTAAGTTAAATTGTTAATTGACAAATATTCAATTATGAATGGTACGAGTCCCAGTAAATTTAAAAGTTTGGAAAATGTTAATGACTGTAACTTGATACAAAATATATGTTTTCTATATTGTGATGCAATACGTGACTATTCTTATTTTTTGTAGCATGCCAAAGGAAGATTGGAGGAGCAGGAAAAAGAACTCCAAAGAAGGTTATCTACTAGAATGCAAGAAATTGAACCTTTCAGACAGGGTACATGTTCAGAGCTTTGGAAATTTATTCTTTATTGCTTTTCTTCTGGTCACATGCCTTTAGTATGTTTTCAATTTAAAATATGTTTTGCTTCTTTCCTATATGAATTTCACCTGTCATGGAACTTGTTGCTTTTTAGCCTTCTTACAACAGTTGCAAACACATCAGGGATCTGTATCAGTTTTGGTAAGCAATCAAGACTTAAAAAATCAAGTCCATTCTAATAGCTCAAATTTATCAAGGATAAGTAACTGACTTCCTTCTTTAATGAGCAAAATTGGCTACAATTTGGATTTGCAGTCATCTCTGTCAACGGTGGCGGAGTGCGAAATTGCTACACAGACACAAAGAGGGTACTTGCATGAGAATCGAATGCACGGACAATCAGTTTGTACAGATAATGGATTTAGTGATAAAAGAAGCGGATCAACTGTCACTCATTCAACAATAAGGAGGAAAGCAGGACATTCCCGAAATGCTACCATTGGAGATGGTGAATTTGGGTTTCATGATTTAGGGGGATGCATTGGTAGGGAGTTGTTTAGGCGGCGTAGAAGAGGTGGGAATGTGGCATACCCACTATCCAATGGATCCTTATCTGATACTGAGGTTAAACAGATTCAATTTTCATCCATAAACCAAAATATAAATTTTCCAGTGAGTAAAATTGCAGATACTTATTCTAATTGTACTGAAAGATATGTGTATCATGGAGATGATGCAAATAACTACGGTGACAAGATAATGAAATGTTTAAAAGATGAAGGAAAACCATTTGAACAATGTTCCACTACAAGTTTTGATAAAGATAATCAACCAGCCTCAGACAATCCACTTTACTCTTCTTGGAACCAGATGCAGAATGCTTTTTCAAAGGTGTGTATTTTTTCCATATATATATATATATATATTTGCTTTGTTTCTTTTATTGTCATTTTACAATTCATTTATCCTTGCAATCTGAGGAGATTTTTTTTTATAACAGTGAAGATCATGCAATAACCATTGTGGTGTATGTTGAATTCTCTTCCTTTCTTATGCCTTGAGAGTCCATTTAAAAGTAATAGAATGATAAATATGACCTTTTTCAAACATGACTGAAAATTGATAGCTCCCTCAAGTTGTACAAGTACACCAAACGATGTACAATATCTTACAAGAGCATTGGCCTGAATTAAATCACCTAGAATTTCAATTATGGTACACAAACTTGTTGAGTACTTGTGAGATTTTGGGTAGTCGAGTACTCACAGGGAAAACTTGCGAGTCTGTGTCGGCTGAGTTTCGAAGAGTGGAGTAGCAAAAATTGTCGAGTACTTGCCAAAACTTGGTGAGTTTGTGCATGCAACTCTGCAGATGCGGAACAGGTAACCAACACAGAAAAAAATGTGCCAAAAACACAACATAAACATTGAAAAAACATGGGTTTCTGGCACTTGAGTATTCTTGTGTGAATTGGAGTGATAATACATGGTTTTTTGCCCTGTTGAAATTATGAAAATGGCATGTGCCAAACTCATTTGATACATTTTGTACCTGTATTTTCCATAAATTTATATTTTTTTCAGAAACTTAGGTATTTTTAAAGTTGCCGAATTTTGCCATGTTTTTGTTGAATTTGAAATTTTTGGTTTGCCAAGTCAAAGCCAAATCTGAGTTTGCAAACTATGATTTCAACAATGGAATAACAGCTAGAGGAATGTGTTTTTTGAGGAATTGAACTTAGATGTAGGGTCTAAGCCCAAAAAGGTGTAATGTTCACATATTTGTGAGGAAGGAACTCAGAACAGTGCAAGGCAGCAATATACACAAGGATATATAACAGTTTCAGCATGCTCAGCCCCTTATCTGAAGTAAACTCTGACGTATAGAGGGGTTATGATTAAAGGTTTGGTTGTTGTGCATATTTGAAGTGTTAGATGTTTCCTATATTGCATCTGAGCGGGCATAGCTGTTCCACTACCTTCATCTGCTTGAGGTGTTTGTGTACTCTGTGTCTGCAGTCTTTTGTTCATCCTTTTGCTTAGGAAGAGTCTTTCACATTCATTAAGATTGTTAGCTTATCTTGTTTCAGTGGTTCTAGATGGCTAGTGACTGCCTTTCTTATTGTTTGCTCTCTTTATTAGAGGGGCTACATTTGTTTTCCTATGTAATTGAAAGACTAAAATTTCCATCTGGAATTGGGAGATATTTTTGAGGCATTGACCTTGTAAGACGTCTAAGATTATGACACTACAAGAGTTAGCTTCATAAAAAAAAAGGATTTTTTTGGGTCCTATTTTCTTTCCATTTCTTGTGATGTATAGAGTTGGTACCTTGATAATGTGTTCATTATTGTCTTCCAAGCATTGGTTATAGGATTCCATGTATTTTTCCTGAAATGCACAACATTTCTGTCTCACACTCCTGCTCTTTCCATGAATAAAATAGACCTTCCTTTGCTACTCTGACACAATTGATCTAGTAGATGTTTGTGTATGGCATGCTCTCTTATTGATGGTTCTAGTTGGCATTGAGTGATGTTAATCTATGCCATATTGGCTGATTATATAGATAAAGCCCTCTCATAAAAAAGACAGATTTTTGTTTATTCAATTTTTTGTGTTCTTATTCTCCTTGTGGAAGATTAGGAATAAGTGACAGAGATTTTTGATAGATTTGTTTGTTTTGCTTTGAGTCTAAGGGAATTATGTTGTGTTACACGGGGATGCGTCCCCTGTCCCAAAATGCACTATTCTCGTCCCCAGCTGTCCCCGGGATGGGGGGATGCAAAGGGGACGTCCCCTTGCAGTCCCTGAAACAGGCCAGAGAGCAGGAAACGTCCCTGCCCGTTTGGGGACAGCTCCTCGTCCCCAGCATGGCTGGGGGACATAGGAAACGTCCCTCGTCGTACTGGGGACAACTAGCTGTCCCCTGCAGACAAGGAACTTTCAGCATTAAAAAAAACATTAATAATTCATTTTTTAAAATTTTTTTCAGCATTAAAAAAAACATTAAAAATAAAAATTCATTTTTTAAAAATTTATTATGCTGTTATACTATGCTCTCGTGATTTATTTACAAATTGATACTGTTGTTATCAATTATTGACATATCTCTCTCTTTCCCCCTCTCTCTCTATAATATATTGGAAAAATTCATATATATATATATATTGCCGTCCCCTACCGTCCCATAAAAATGCCCCCCTAGGAAACGTCCCAGAAATGCATCCCCTGCCATCCCCCCGTCCTCGTCCCCGAAATGCCGTGGAACATAGGAATTATGTTTTGGGAATGGACTAGCTATGAAAATCTTTGTTTTCAGGACTTACTTAATTTAGGTTGTTTGTATTTTGAATGTGGTTCATTTACCTTCTAATACCATAACCAATAATAATTGTAAAAATATATACCAAAGGGATATGACTCTTGTTTAGTGTAAACCATCATTCTGATATATATACCTATAATATTGTATGTTTGATTATCATTTCATCAGTCTATCAAATGCATTCTTACAAAGTGTTAGGTAAGGTTGTCCCAAATGGCAGCCCGAGGGACCTCCCTCCCGAGAGCTTCCCTTTGTACATGTTCCTTTAACAAAATGTTGCATAGGTTTACCAAGTCTTGTGACAACTCATCTTCCCTTTAGTCGTTTGCTTGCATAGGTTCTTCGGCTAGCTATCCCATTACATTCCCATGATTCCCGTTTGTGAGTTTACTTTGCTAGGATTCGTATCGGCAACACTGCCAAATGTTTACTCGATAATTGTACTTGAATGATTAGCAGAGAGTAAATGGAAATACATAACAGAGAATAACAAAATATATCAATTACTCATAACAATGCTCAGAAGATATGTTGTGTATTCATTCATTAGATATGCAATAGTTATAGGATACATATGCATGCGGTGCCCAATTGCAAGTACAATAAGGAAATATATAGCAAGCCGACGTTGGTTGAGAACACCAACCATCAGTAACTATCAACTAACAACCAACGGTAGGGGACTAATTACACATTAACTCATTTATTTATTCACTGCAAGCCATTGCTTCAAAGTTCAAACATAATAATCAGAACTAGAACTTTGAAAAAAAAACAAAAGGCTCAGTTCAAATTTGAAGCTTTGATTTTCCAACCCAAGCACTCAATTAGAAAACGAAAGCCAAAATTTCTGCAATAAATTACCTTGAGGGAGCACAGGGGAACTCAGAGGCAACATACTACATATAGGTGGTCATGAATTTGAAAGAAACACTTCAGCAGATTTTTAGGGGGTGCCCTGCCAATAGCCATATAGAATGGTTACTGCCAATGTTATGTTGAAGATCAATACACTCTACAGACAGGTGCTGCTTGAAATCTGGCAGATTTAGATGCTTATGGATTCTTTGATTCTAGTAGATTTATCTGTGGATCTCCTCAGACATAGAAGCTGAAATATATTTGTAACATATCTGGATATCACTGACATTCAGATTTTGACAGTGTAAAATTCTTGGAACATTTTTGAAGGCAATATTTTTGATGTTCATAATCCTGTTTTTCAATAGAAGTCCTTATAGCAGGTTGAAATCTTGTTTATGCTTTCCAGCATAAGATATGTTACCTCTCTTTTTTTCTGTAACATGGTTTTTTGTGATCTCTCTCTCTCTCTCTCTCTATATATATATATATATATATATATATATATATTGTAAAATACTTGTTTCAAAAGTATAATTCAGAAAATCTATGTTTACTTTTTCTCTCATCTTCCTAAGCTGTGTGGTGAGTTTATTGCAAGTACAAGTTTGTGGACAACATCTTTTGTCATGGTGGTCATCTCTTGAGATTATTTGATAATAGATATCATAAATTTATTGTATCCATTTTACATATTATTTTAGATTCAGAGTGATTTGATAAGCTGTTCCATTGTTCTCAGAAGCAGCTTCATACAAGAGCTCCTGTTGGTAATTATTTTGTCACTAGGTTCTAGTAGAGATAGGTGTTCAGAAATAACGATGAATGAAATAATAACATTTAGCATTATTTTATCTCCATTTGTACTTAACCAAGTCTTGAGTGTGCTTCGTAGGGGATGCCCTTCAAAGCAGATTCATTAGCTTTCTAACTGCCAAATGTGATTTTGGTTGACATCCATATAGCTTGCAGATTATAGCTCAATGACTAGCAATGATTGAGAAGTATATGACTTAGTGTTATCACACGAGGCCCATAAATCACATCATGTTTTTGTTGGTGAAATTCTATATACTGTAAGCACCTTACTCACATGTAACAGTAAGCATGATATCTATCTTGCAATAGTGGCTAATTGGTGGAAAGTAATACCTGTTTGTGTATATGTAATCAGTCTTTGCCACAACAGAGTCATTTTTGTTAGTGTTTGATAGATTTGGACTGAATTAGCACTTGTGGCATATTTGTGGCGTGACATGCTATTTAGTGCCAGGTTATTGCCATGTTCTCTTTTACAAAAAACAGAAAAAAAGGTTTCTAGAATGGAGATGCTAATGCCATTTTTTGAAGTGATATATAATTATATGCCACTTAAATGTTAAAATATCTGATTATTTACTAGACTTTGTAGTTTGCAGTATGTTTGCTGCTATTCTATTGTTGCTGTTGGTTTGCAATCAACTCCTAGCAAGAAAAGACTGTAAAAAACTTATTTTTTTGGGTGGTGTAGGCACTCAAAGAAGAGATTCGTAGAGGAGTTTTGTTGGAGGCAGAAAATGCAGTGCTTAAGGAATCTTGCTCAATGGTACCTCATTTACAAGAATACCAGAATGAAATGTTCGATTCAGAAGAAAAAATTCTGGCAAGTTTGTTGAGCCCTGCACTGTACAATCATTAGGTGCTTATAATCAAACTAGTCTCCCTAGAGTTACTTTGAAACGGATCATCCTTTTCTGCTTTAGAAGATAATAATTTATAATATCAGTATAAGAGGCTTCCTTTTGTCTCTATTCAATCTTTTTTCTTCTGCATTTTGCAGAGTGAGAGTTCTACGCTGGAAGTTGATGGTGCTGGAAAATTAAATAGAGAGACTATAGGAGATGAACAAGATGTTCAAGATTCCGATGATGAAATTTCCTGTGTATCAACTAACCTCACCAATGAGGTAAGAACCATGCATTTCTTTCATTTTAAGCTTGAAAGCATTTGGTAAGGCTACACTCCCTATTGTGATTAATGTCATACTTGTTTTGAGTTGTTTTAACTTCAACCTTCAATGGATGCTGTTTTACATATAAAACTGTCCGTTTGTTTGAAGCCATGGGAGGCAAAAATTACATTTGTCAAAATTAAAGTGCTTGCCATATTTGTTGGGCAGAGCATTGATTCAGGGTTCATTTTAATGGTTTCTTCTTGATATGCAGTGAGAACTTTGATATATAGAGATTTCTGTTCATTAATATTGCCCCAAGAAATTTTTCAATACAATCTATTCAGTTACACTATGTATCCTTGAATTGCCATTCTGCTTTTTATGCATGAACTTCTCTTGAATGCAAATGAAATTTCATATTAATTTGTTTTCTTTGACTCTCTCTAACAATACTATGACATTGACTGAAGGAATACTTTGAGGCCTTAGAAGTTCTGAATCAGCATGACTACATGGTCAAGGGGATAGCCTCACAAGAATTAGAGGAACTGGGCGAAGAGGTAGATCTCGCACAAGAGCCACCAGAGATACCTGATTTGCAAGGTGATGCTGACATCTTATCCGAGCCAGAAGGGGAGGAATATGTTTGCCCTCGGACCAGGTTGAGACATACTCAAAAGCTTGTGGTTGGCTGCTACATCCTTTAGTTCTAGCTTCTCTCTTCTGCAATGTGACTGAAATCTTTAATTAGTAATGATAAATCTTGTAGAATTCTTAGTAGTGAATGTGCCCATCGGTAAAAACAATACTGAAGGCAATTATTATTAGTTTTTCTTAAGGAACTCATTTGTTTCCAGGAAGTAGCTTATAAAACCCAAAAGTTTCAAAAGACGCATCCATTCTTTTATTTATTCGCATTATTTTGGTTGCACTTGAGGCCTTTGCTAGTGCAGGTTGGAAAGTGAAGTTTTCAAAATTTCCTTAATACATTTATATGGAGTTGCTTGAACTATCATTAAACTGTTCCATTTCCTTGAAATTTAAGATTGCCAATATTTTTTAAATTAGCTCACTTGTTGTCTCCATCTCTTTTCATTCGTTTCTATAGAATCTATCTGTTGGGAACTATTAGATATAGTTAGAGTAGTATAGGTTTAATTTACTAAGCCTGTTATTATTCTTAAATAAGTTGGTGGGATGGGATTAAATAAATATATTTCATCCTATTAGTTAGCACTTATTAGTGCTTAGACTGTCCTACGAAATGGTTGTGCATAGATTAGAAGTAGAGAGATAAGTGGGATTTGAGCATGGAAATAGTTGTGTACTTCTAGAAAATAGGAAGCACAACAAACTTGTAAACCTATGCATTGTTTGTTAGAATATCATAAATATGGGTACTGATTATTGTTCATACTCTTACCAAATCCAACATTTTGTAACATGCAAAGTGAGATCTGTTGTACCCAAATGAAACTTTCATGTTGTTTCAAGTTTCTAGATTGAAGTCTATTGTTTTCTTACAAACTCATGATCAAGTCTCATATAGTCTACCTCGTCTTCTTGTCTTTTTTTCATGTTCTAATGTTTGAAAGATTATGGAGAAAGGTCCTTGGGGACACTCATCTTGATGCAAGAAAGGAGACTTTCAAATCTAGAAATTGGTTAAGGTCATGAAGTTAGGTGTATCCTCTAGGTGTAGGCGCACACTAATGCGAGAAGGTTTACTCTTGGGGATTAATGATACATTTTTCCAAAGGGTCATTTGATTGGTGTCAAAATATCATGCAGGCACACACTTGGAGCTAAAAGGCATACATCACAATGTTGGTGTTTCAATTAGCACCTTTGGAGTGCTTATTGGAAACAGTCAGCTATTGCAAGTGTTATAGTACTGCTCCTTCGGATTATAGAGAGGAAGATCCCTCTTTGCTGATGTATGTGTAAAAAATTACTAAGGTTCCTATCTTTTTTACTTAGCGGCAGGACACAAGGGTTCACAAACACAATGCGTTGTAGCTAAGCTTTTCTCTGGTTTCTGCAGATCTTAACTACGACTAAACTAGCTTTTAATCTATCCTATCTCCCCAAGATAAACAAAGCATGAGGGCATAGGAGCGGGAATGGATTGGTTGGATCACTTGAATCTGCCGTCTCCTTAGAATATGGCTGAGGCTTTGAACTCTTGGATATACGCTGGTATAAGGTTTTATGCAAGTGAACACTCTTTACAGTAAGTTGGATCTTAGACTTGCCAAGGAGGAGGAACCACTATCCGAGGTATAGGTTAGGAAACTGCTTACTAGAAACAACAAAGTACGGTGATATGGATATCAGGATTGCTAAGGAGGAGGAACCCCTGTCTGAAGTATAGGCTGAAATCTAGATCATTAAACAACATCAAACGATAACTATCAATGACCAAATATCCAAGGAGGAGGAACTCCTGTCCAAGGAGGAGATTGAAACAATAAGCTATAAACACAAGACATTTGGAAGAACTCAAATCTTTAGATCAAATTGCATGTGCCCTTTGATTTCCTTCTTCAAGCTTTCTGAACGAATTACAAAGATTGGGACAGCAAAGGCATGAAATCATGCACAATTGCGATCAACCAATTAACTCTCATCCAAGAGTGAACAAATAATCACTTTCAAACTTGTTGGCAACAATGGCATAACAATTTTGCATAGTAAGTAAAGGTTAAACAAATAATGAGCCCAAGGCCATTATTTATAGAACTCAAAGGAGTAGGAAATCCTAAAATCTCCTTGAGTTAACAATCAATTCTTGCCAATCAATTAACAAGATTTATTCCTATGTCTAAAAGTAGGTGAGCAATTAGTTATCTGAAACTAAACAAAGAGTCAATTAGAAACTACTTCAGTTGATTGAAACTAAACTAAAGGTGAACTTTATTACAAAGTGTGCCTCCAAAATAGACATCCACGTTTAGTGGAGATCTGAGATCCAAAAATTATGGAAGTCAATTAGACATCCTCAATTAGTGGGATCTGACAATGCATGATTTGTGGGACGTGGAGTTAACTTGGAAAGGGGCATCAAGTTAACTCCAGTCACATCTAATACCTTTTTGGAGGGTAGGACGTCCTTTTTAAGGTGCCTTTACAACTCACCACTAGTCAACAGTGTTTCTATCCATTCGTTGACTTCCTCAGCTTCTGGGTAATTGATGCTTTGCAAGATGATGACGTGGCGCTTTATCATTACTTTGCCTATCACAAGCTACTGCTGAAAGTCAATACACTGGGCAGCTGCATCATCTAACTTGGTAGACAAGGTTGCCACTTTGGCCAACTTGCAACCATTTGGATTATCGAGGAAGGTGTTGCGGATGACATCTTGGAATTGATTCTACACTGTATCTAGCTCAATGTACTCTCCTCCCTCGTGCTGATATTCTATGTGAGTGAAGGATATTATTAACGTTCTTGCGAAGTTGATATTATTTGCAACAACCCGTCGGTAGTCAATCAGCTCTACGGAATTGGCATCATAGGATTTCACCTTGTATGCCAGCTGTTCTTTCCAAGCAAAAAGGTATTGCTTGTTTTCCTCAGAGAAGACTGATTGATACGCCAATTGCAATTCTGCAATTGTGACTTCATCGTCTGGCCTCTTTTTTGTTATCTTTGGCTTTGACTGCTGAATCTTTGCGCGGAGTCCATGTGCTCTATCCCTTAACTGGTATAGATTCTCCAGTATAGATCGTCCTCTGAGAACAAATTCCTCCACTTGATCTCTCAAGTGTTTTCCATATGTCATCAACTAATGATGGTTTTGCTTTGCAGGAAGATCCAACAATTCCTGTGGTAAGGCCGAGACGTTCGGGGTGCCATGCATTAAACTAGAAATGTACATTCTCAACTGTTGATTTTCAGCCTTTAAGGCTGCTTTGTCCTTTCCATCCTTAGCCATCCTCTCTTGGATGCTCATTGAGGCAATTTCGAGGTCTGCCTCCACTTGACGTGTGGTCCTTTCGAGGTTAAGTTTGGACAATGTGAAGTCCTCAACTTGTACCTCATGTATGTTTCTGTCCTCAAGTGGGGCAGCAGTCTCTATGATGAACTCGTTCTCTGCATTCCTTTCCACATGTACTTGCTTCTTCAACTTCTTTACCGGCATGTCTTGTGGGACATGATCGAACTCTGTGAAGTCAAGTGTATAGGAAGGCCTTTCCCTCTTCCTTCCTAGGAAACCCTCAAGCCAGACAGAATCCCGGCTAGCCTCACTGGAAGGAGGAATATTGGGCCCCTAAATGCTCAATGAATGAGATTGTATTGGAGTGATGTCTCTCGGTGGAGAGTCCAAGTCGATGGGGACTTGTGATTGCTGTGATGGTGGTGATGTAGGTGGCTCTCTCTCTATCACAGACACCATTTCTGCTTCTGCTACTTCTGCTGCTGGCTTTGTCTCTGTAGTGACTATCTCAAGTACAAGATCAGGGGCAACAATTCCCATGACCATCTCGGGTGTGTGTGTGACTGTCTCCACATGTAACCCCTGTGTTCTTCCCTTTGTGTATCCTGACATCCACATCCCTTTGGGAGGGTTGCTCCATTGCTTTTTCCTAGGCTTCTTCCTTGATGTGGAAGGTAGTGTAGATTGAACCTGTGGCGGCTCTGCTTTGGGAAGTACTACCTTCCTTGTCCTCTTATTGTCTAGGTAGAGTTGACTGTTTTTGACAACTCTACTCGTTCTCTCTTCTATAGATGGGTTTTCTTTGCGTACCAATTGTTGTGTGACCTTTTCACACATCGCCCCATTCAGATGGGGACCCCCTTTTTTTGTTCTCCGTTCCGGTCTTTTGGCTTGGGTTTTTCCTCGCTCTCTCGCTCTGTCTCTTTTCTGGTGTCCGTCTTTCCGGGGGTTGTGTCGTCATTGAGCTTAAATGTGAAGATATTGGCCAATTCTAAAATTAGGGTTTCATCATTTTTGGTCAAGTCAAGGTCAAGTAGGGCCAGTAAATTGAAAATTGAACTTAGCAATGTTGTCGGTAGACATCCAGCAGGCTTCCAGCCAGTTTTCATTGAATTCCGAGATACTTACTATTTTTAGTAAGTCTGCAATTCCAGGCAGTTGTCAGCATTTTCGAGATTCCGATCATCACACGGCATTCAGAGTACATCAGACTGCTTGTATGCCAATTTGAAAAATTGACAACTTATATTTTAGCCCCATTTCCTGTAGATTTCGTGGTCCAGATGCAGATTTTGTATGTCCATATTCCTCCGGTTCGATCCGCGATATAACATGCAAGTCGATGACCACTTTCGAGATTCAAATCTCCGAGGCTATTTTTAGGGTTTGCATGCCGAAGTTTCTTTTGCATGTCGTGATTCCTCGATGGGTTTTTCGAGAGCTCAGCGATGGTGTGACATGCAAACAAGGATTCTCACTCAGTAAGGAACTTGCTATTTTAGCGGTGTGTCTCGGCAGCGATTCCCGCAGTTCAGATTCACGAGCTGATCACAGTGCCGTCAGAAACGAAGACAAACGGAGATCTTTTGATACGCATGCAATGCAAATTAGGGTTTCGCTCGGAGCCTAAAATAGGCATCAAAAGTCAAAATTCAAAACCGTGTAAACCACTGCATCAGCGTTCTTCAAGCTATCTGTGGTGAAATTTCGTCAAACGGAGCACTTACTATTTATAGTAAGTCAAATTGGAAACGTGCTAAAAATAGTAAATCGGTTGCATGCATTAGTCGGCAGCAAGTCACGTGGTGAGGATCGCCTCATCCGAATTTCAACTCGATCGGAGCTTGGGAGCTATCAGAATCAAGAGCTTACTATTTTTAGTAAGCCACCCTCAGAAACAGGCTATAAATAGCAGGGTGACTAAAAGTTGCAGTGTCGATAAGTCGATAAAATCATGAGAAGCTGTGTTTAAAATTTCAGGCCATTCCGAGCTTCAGAGGCGCGAATACAGAGAACTTACTATAAATAGCAGGGCACGATGCTGGCAAGGATGAAAATTTTGTCTAAGTTTGGAGTCTCGTCCAGCAGGCATAGGAAAATGCGCCCATCTCAGCTGGAGGCATAAAAAATTTCAAGATGCAAGTTCATCCACCACACAGGGCAAAATGCGCCCAAGGCAGGGGAGTCAAACAAAAGTCAAAGAATTTCATCCTGCTCAGGGGTCCAAATGCGCCCAAGGAGGAAGAGGGAAAAGTTAAAAAAATTTCTAAGTATGGGAAATCCGCCTCAAGGGTCAAAATGCGCCCATCCTTCACAAGCATGAAAATGCGCCCAGTTCACAAGGTGGTCAAAGGAAGGTCAAACATGAAAATCCGCCACCCTCAAGGAAATGCGCCCAAGGTTGATTTTCATCCTTCACACAAGAGGAAATGCGCCCATCCTTCTCTCTCATCAAAATGCGCCCAACTTACAAGGAGTCAAAGCATAGTCAACGTTTTCTGTCCTCCTTCATGGCTAAAATGCGCCCAAGTTCATGCATGTCAAGACAAAAACACGGAAGTTGAAGGGTCACAAGGCGTGGAAGCTAGTTTCATCCTTCTCTCTCATTGAAATGCGCCCATCCTTCTCTCTCATGGAAATGCGCCCAAGTTTGAAGTGTAAGTGGTAAATGCGAATGGTGAACAGGGTGAAAATGTTACCTAGGCGTGGTAAACTCAAGGTAAAGGGTGGACGTTATCCTCCTTCATGGCTAGAATGCGCCCAAGGTGGTGGGCCTTGGAGAAACCTTGCTAGGCGTGTGAAGGGAGTCATAAGGTGTTAGGAATATTTCCTAAGGCGTTAAGAATAAAATTGTTAAGTGTGATGTGCGCCAAGAGTAAGGGTGATATGCTAGGCGTGGAAAATATTTCAAGGTGTTGAGAGTTAAAATGAAATATACGCCTAGGGTGATGGAGAGATGTGTGATGGAAAATAGTTATAAGGTGTTAAAAAAAAATTTGAAGGCGTTAAGGATGAAATGGCAAGTGCTAGGCGCCTTGGGTAGAAATAAAATATTTTCTAAGTGTTTAAAATTTGCCTAGGCGTTGGGCTTTTAATGAATATTTTCCAAGTGGGTGGTGTGGAGTGAAATACAAATGAAGTAAGGCGTGCTTGATGAATGTAAAATTTCTAAATGAAGTTGATCAAAAATCCCTCTCCACTGGCGATCAACAAATTTTTCTAAGGCAAGATTTCAAAAGTGCAAGAAGATTTTAAAATATTTTCTAAGGAAAATTATTTTTCTTAGAAAATGTGCCTAGAGCTCCAAGTTGATGAATTTTCCGGAGCACGAGCAACTCTTCTCAGTAATGGAGTCAGAAACAATGATATTTCAAGTTCTTCAATTTTTTTTCAAGAAGTCAGAGCAACGCAGAGTGATCACAGGCGAAGAACGAGTTTAGATGATGAAAATGATATTTTTCTAAGGTTCAAAATTCGAAAAATTAAATGAACCCGTTCGTTGGGTACCCATGAATTCGAGACATTCTGACGAAAATTTGCTTCTGGGTACTGAACATTTGTGATGATGAATGGATTTCCAGATCTTTCAAACTTCGCCGACACTTTTTCAGTAAGGAATTTAATCGGTGCTTGAGTTATGAATTTTCCTAAGGGAGAATTTTAAATTTTCTAAGGCAAATTTGAATAAAATGTGTTTTCAAGATGAATTTGCTTCGAACGATGAATCTGAAGTCAGTTTAGATAATTTTGATCAAAACTCTTCGAAGATGAATTTTCCAGAGTTGATGATGAAGTTAAGAATTCGAATTTAAGTGACGGAGCTCCAGCTGGTGAGTAAAATATGATGAAGTTAAATTAAATTTTTCGAAGAGGAATTCAAAACGCCAGTCAAAGTCAAGTTTCTAGAAGAATAATATTCCCGACGACTGGAGACAAGTGTCAGAAGAACCAGAGAGGGAAAATTCGAATTCTTGAAGTGGAGTAGTGGAGTTTAATGGCACTGGCTAAAAATAACGTCTTCTAGAATTTGAATTTTAGCTATAAAATGAGAAGTTTTTCACTCATTTTCACAACTGGAAAAGGCGAATTTGCTAAGGCAAAGTGAGCTTAGAGAAGTTTGAATTTTGCTGGGGTGGAGTTTGCTGAGAAGAAGACGCCTTAAGTGCTGAAGAGAAGGTACGCCATTGTCAAGTGGAGAAGTGTTTGCTGCAATTTGAAGTTGCTTGAAAAGGTACGGCTTTGAGCCTGAAATTTGATTTGCTTGAATTATAGTAAGAGGTGCGCCATTGCTTGAGAAGTACGGCCTTGTTAAGCTAAGGTCTGAAATCTGATTTGCTTGAATTGGAGTTGCTTAAAGAGGTGCGCCATTGCTGAGAGCTTGAGAAGTACGTCCTTGCTAGTGTTGAAGTTGAAGTCTGATTTGATTAAGTTTGGTCGAAATTGCCATTTGAAAAGGACGCCTTGTATTGAATTGAAACATTGAGAACTTTAAAAGTACGGACTTGCAAGATTGCTGATTGCTGATACAAAGTCATTCAATTTGCTGATTGAGAAGTAGAGTCATCAAGGTTCACTTAGAAATCTGTTCTAAGTGTTGGAATTCGAATTTATTCAAGAGAAGAAGCTGAGGTTTGCAAACACGAAAGATATTGCAGCTTCTAGAATTCAACTGCAGCCCTTATGTCCTGCCTTATTTTATTAAATTTAATTGCTGATGAATGTTCGTTATGTTGCAGATGGCTGAAGCGAGGACAACCGGAAAGGACAATGGTACCTCCAGACAGGCTACGATCAAGAACCTGAGCAAAACGTTCATGCCGGAGTCAAAGTTCATTTCAAAGTTGGACAAGTTGACGGACACGAACCTGGGCTCTGTCAACCTGGAAACATTCAAGAATAGGCTGTTCGGGATTGGAAGTCATCGGGCTTCGGTCACTTCGCACAACATCGTCCGAAGTGGACTATATGCAGCTGCTGGTTTCCCGCCAGCTATTCAGTGTTCTGAGTTGATTATGGAGTGCGCCAATTGCTACGAGAAAGAACACCGGTCGATCACGTCACCAGATGGCCAAGTACTTGCCAATCTCACTCCGGCAGCCATTGGTGAAGCTTTGGGATCCCGGTGCATAGAAACATGATCTACAAGTCCAGGGAGCGAGCGGAGCGTATGTATGCTTCTGCTTTTGAACGATGCATGGACACAATTAACACTCACTGGATGAGCACTCCGAGGCCGTCTCGTACGAAGCTGCCGAAGCAGATCATAGCAGAGGACTTGAAGCAGGAATATTGTGATCTTATCATGTTGCTGAGCAGGGTTGGTGGATGCCCACAGTCCTATATTTTTGAGCCATGGATGTTTTATTACATCAACCTAGTGTTAGAAGGCAAGGATTATGTCAATTGGGCTGAGATGATCAGCAATAACATACATGAGCAGCTCCTGAGTTTGCGGAGGACTAAAACGTTTTACATGAGTTCCTATCTAATTTATATGTTGGCACGAATGACGAGGTACAGAGGGATTTCTTACAAGGAACCCATCGTTTGTGGCTCTCACCAATTCAAAATTCATGAGGCGTGTACGCAGTTGCACCTTTCGAGCACAACCCATTACAAGCGTGTCAACGATTCATTCACCATGTACATCACGAGGCTGCTTCAGGAGAGGTTACAGTGCAGGATCTCTAGAAATGCCCAGGAGTTAATTGAGAGGTATGGGTGCTGGTTTATACAATTTCCAAGATTTTCATACATTAGGCTGCAAGGATTTTCAGCACTTTATAGCTGCCCATACCCACAACAGACAAAATAATAATGCTAGAGATAGTTAGATAGTTATTGCTTTTGGACAAAAATCCAAGAAAAAGAAGAAAGGAGGATAGAGTTTCCAGCTAGATGGGCAACCCTTGACGAGGTTTGTCCCCTCACAGCATGTAGGAGAAGCCGAAGCGGTTTCAATTTATCATTTCTCATATCACACTAGTAGACAACACTATGACCCGCACCATAACATCAACTGGGTGTTGTCAGAGGAATTCAAACACAAGGCCACCATTGAGGATTATTGGGCTGATGTAATTGATGAGATTGAAGTGAGAAAGAGGATGTTCTCTAGGTTGCCGATTACTCTGATCAGGGAGTGTGAGGTAGTTCCGGTTCCGGACCAGGTTAATGAGGACATGGATGTTGTTCATCCAGACTATGCAGCTGTTCGGGACACTCCACTTCCGCCTATTGATTGGTCAGAGCCCGAAGTTGCCGACCTTGATACTCTCTCTATCCCGGTTATGACATTCACCAGGGCATGGGTCGATAGGCGAGTGAGCAGATTGAAAGGTAGGTCAATTGCTTTGACTTACAACTTGATGGGAGATCACAGGACGCCCACCACAGGAAGGAAGAAATAGATCACACGGGGTCCAGAGTCCCGAAAGAAAGAATTAGTTCAGCCAGAACCTCCACGAGTTACAGTAGCAGCACCCTTGGAGACACGTTCTCCAAGCATACATGAGGTGTTTTATTATTGACCGAGAAGGTTGCGTTGAACTGTGTATCGGTAGTAATGGTGATGATATTCCGCCTCCACGGAGGGAGCCACCGGGCTGGAGTGCCAATGTACCGCTGTGCTTGATCACAGGATGATGAGGGGACCACATCGACCTCAATTTCAGCAGGAGATAGAGGCGGCCATGAATGATGGCGACGATGATGATATAGTGTCAGGTGACACTCAGCCACTTGAGAACGATGAGCCTCGCCAGAATGAGGAAGAAGTGGAACAGGTTAGAGAAGTCGAGGCACAGGAGCAGCGGCCTTTCGATATACTATACGAGGTGCCTGATTGGCTTAGAGACAGAATGCGAAGAAGCCCGAGCGAGGAAATTGATCCAGCGGTTGAGATGGAAGAGTTTTTGAACCGGATCAGTGCTCCTCCGCCGAAGAAGAAGGCAAGAAAATTTTCGAAGATCTCCACAGATGAGGATGGCTCTCGCACCCTTCACGTTGTTGTCCCACGAGTCGAGTGTGACCGGAATGAAGCAGCTCCGGAAAACTATGTGGTCACCACTCTTGACTTGGGACGCGCTACTGGTGCTCAGATTGTTGAGTGTGATAACTCCTTCCTTGCCCTTAAGGATAGATTATTCAAGAAAGAAGGAAAGTACAAGAAGTTGAAACGAGAACACAAGGCGTTAGTTGGATATGTTCAGCAGTTGTCTCGTTCTCGAGGGCAGGATGTACCAGTGATTGAGCCTCCAGTGGATATTCCTAGAGAGTCGATCAGCGGCTTAGTAGAATTGGGGAGGATGGCACAGGAGGCAGACAAATGGGTCACAGGGGTTCGCACGGAGACAGAGAAATTCATGGAGGACCTTGCCTTTGCCTTTCAGCAGGCCTCTACTATTTTGATACCTGATGACGTGTGGATCATGCTTAGCGGCGCTTCCATCTATCGAGTAAGGTGATCCAGCCTTGAGGTGCCGAGGCATGTGCCATTGCGTTGCCGATTGATGGAGGTGTCATTCGCCGAATGACCCATAAGGGATTTCTCTCGGTGGTATTCTTCGGCTATCACAGGGCGTGGCTTCTTCGATGCAGCACAGGCAGATTCAGCCAGGATTCACAAGGCTATGGCCAATATTATAGATGGAGTTCAGAACACCTTCGAGGCCATCTTCGCTAGGCGGCTGAGTCCAGAAGAGATAAGTTTTGATAATTTGAGGGGTTTGCTGGTTCCCTTCTTCGCAGATGTTAAGACCTTCGTACAAGATGACTTTGAAAACACTGCTACATTCTCCACTTTGATCCAAAACACGCAAGACTCATTGGCTGCTTGGAGAAAATCTTGTACGAGGCACGAGCACTCAGTTACAGTGTTAGAGTTTCAGTTAGATTGTGTTCCATCTATTTCAGTTGAGGAGGTTGAGGCCGTACTTAGCAGAGTTGTTGAGTTGGCAGTCAGAGAGAAGGCTAATGGGAACACACTACTGGACGAGGATCTTCTAGAAGACTGAGCATTTATTACATTTGCTATTTTGGGAGTGAGTGGGAATCTTTGATTCATTTAATGTACCACTCCCTATTCTGGCAGTTTTTAGGGTTAGGGCTGAGGTGGCACGATTCTGGCCCCTCTATTGATTGTAACCCTAGCCGTCCTTTGGGACTTGGCTAGCTATAAAAAGGGGAGTCCCCCTCATTTGTATGAGATCAGATTAGAATTAGAGATCAGAGATTAGATCAGAGCTAGAATTGAGATAGAGTTAGAGCGAGATTGTAGAGCATTTTGCATAATTTGGAGAAGAGAGAAAGTTTTCCCTTTGAAAACTTTTGAAGAGACTGTTGTGTAACACATTTTGTGATAATAGATCTTTTCATTGATGATGGAATTTGTCTTGTCATGAAATGCTAGCAAGGTTTCTTCTTCCTTTCGTATCCAAGTAGATTAAATTCATGCAAGTAGCTTACTTCGGTGTATGGTGTTTTATTGAGATAGCTTCGCTTTATTCCATACCACTAGCGGCTTGTTGATGATAAGTCTGCCTTGCGTGGTCAACTGGACATTATCTTGTGTTTAACTTCGGTTATGGCTTACATACTTACATGCGTTGTTCTGATGGTGTATGTATGTTAGACTGTAACTTGAATACCTTTCGTCATCTCCTTTGAAGATTGCACCGATTTTGCTGAGGCTGTCCGACGGAGGCTAGGTGAAATCTGGTTGAAGTCTATTGAGACGAAGCCCCACATACCTTGCATTTAGAATAGAGCACCAATTTCTTAGGTCCTTTCCCTTTTACTTTCAGCATACTTCTTGTTAGTTTTAGAAAAGGATACACACTGCCAAATCATGCACGTAAGAATCCCCTTCAAATTACATATCAACTGCTAACTGTGAGAAGTCTGAACAACTACGTAAGTCCCCTTGACATACCAAAGAATATCACATCAAGCCAAACCGGCCTGGCCCCACTCAAAGGAACCCTGGAGCTGAACGGATTTAACTTTCCAAATCTTAGCTGTACTTTTGATCAAGAGAGGACAGCCGCCCGCTACGACTTTTGTTCTGTGGTTATGCGGTCTCAAAAAACCACCGCCAACACCAATCCAGCCTGAAAAATAAGTGAGTCCAAGGAATCTATGTGAAGAAACCCAAGGAGAATGACTTCCTTTCATCATCAGATAGGCCCTCAATGTCTTTTGACATAAAGTCAACAATTTGTGAGAGCTTGAACCGGCTATAGTTCCTTCTTCGTACTTCATACTCATCATCACAATTGACCCAGTAATCTTCCACAGAAGATTCATGTGATGAGCGTTGCTCAAGGTGCGCTGCATAGAGGCCTCTAGGATCATATGACCTTCTCTTGATGAGGTATTTGAGATTGAGTCTCACTGTTTCTTGACTCATCAACTTGGTATTTGTCGCTGTTCTACATCTATAGAGTCCCATCTGAATGGGAAATTTTGCAGCTGTCTTCTTCTTTTGGCATAGGTGAGTGTGAACTTCGGCCAACTGCTTGAGGAATTCCATGAAGACTACCCTATTTGAAGGGTAGCGTGGCATCATGGCGGGGTGACCATTGTAGCCATACACGC